>LNAC01000340.1:1066513-1128286 GCA_002007465.1 Ailurus styani
CCTCTCCCCCGCCCCCCGGCCAGCCGCGAAGTTTGTGAGAAGCCCGGCGTCCAAGTGGGGACGCGGTTTTCCCAGGGACCCCCTCCCCGGCTGAGCTTAAAGTGCAGAAAGAGGGGGGCGAGGCGCTGGGGGTCTGGAAGTGGAAGTGGGGGGGCAGGCCGCGTCTCCGAGGGCCCCGATAAAGTGGCCGTTCGCGGGCCGGCAGCGCTGTGATTAGAATATGAATGGGGCTCGGCAGGCGGAAGAGAAAGGCGGATTACCCCGGGTGCTTTGACCATGGACAGAGGCAGCGCCGGCCGGGCCGCGGAAGGGGCGGGGGGCGCGCGCGGGGTCCCTAACGCCTGGCGAGGGGGGTCTCTAACCCGGGACCCCAAGCTGGGTGCTCCTTCCCGCGGTCCCTCGCAAAGCCCCCCAGTCTGCCCTCCAGGAAGGGCTAAGTGGGACAATGTGGGGGGAGGCACAAGGGGCCAGCACGTGCCGAGTTAAGGTCACGGTGCGGGAGGAAGGAGGCGGCGGCGCGGAAGGAGGGCTGGACGGAGCCCGGGTTTGCCGCATTTCAGAGCACTGGGTTCGAACGTCGACTGGATAAATTCCCTAATCTTTCTGGGCCTTGGCATCCTTGTCTGTAAAATGGGTCAAAGACGTCCGCTCTCAAAGTTAGGGGGAAGTGTCAAGGAGGCAGTGGATGTGGCTGGGATCGAAAGTTTATTTGCTCTTTACCATCTACCCCTCCCAGCACGTCGCCGCGTGGCCCGCTCCTTCCCACCACCCTGGGCTCAGCTAAGGGTTGCCTCCTTGGAGTGGCTGTGCCTCTCCGTGCGGGTCCCCTCTGACTCCGTCCACTGCCCCGTTCATTACCGTTTGTTTCTGCGGAAACTTTGCTCACAGCCGTAAGCAAGCCCAGGGCCCAGAACAGGGCCAGGCGTTCTTCCCAGCTGCGACGGTTGACGACCAGAAAAATGAAAACCTGTGGCGACCGAAGGTGGCGGTGGCGATCGCCGCACGTCGTCGTGGTGTGCCTGGCGGTAAGACAGCGGGATACGGAGTCCAAAGATCTAAGCCGCTGGGTCCACCTGACGCATCCTCAATTTCTCCCTGAGCGAAATGGGGGCGAATGATAAAAGCCTCCTTCGGCGGCCTGCAGGCCCAGCCCGGAGGTAGAAGACTGGTGGGGAGCTTGATCAGGTGCATGCGGGGGTCAGCGGGGAGCTGCCACCAACCGGAGTGTTGGAGGTCCGCGGGACCATTCTGGAGGGATGCTGGGGGGAGGCAAGGTGGTCTGTTGTTATTTTAATTATACACGAAAAATGGAGGCGGGGTGAGGTAGGGTGGACCAGGCTGGCGAGGAAAGTGAAGAGAAAGAAGTCGCAGGTGGGTGGGACAGGGCTGGTGCACGGGGTTCCTGCCCTGTGCTATCTAACCTGGAATGGCACTAGCTCTCCCCACTGACAGTGCTGCAGCACCCTGGAGCCGAAAGAAATGCAAATAAGCAGGTATTCATTCATTCCCTGGCAAATTTTTATTGTGCACCTACTATGTGCCCACCACTAGTCTGTCTAGGAGCTGGGGATACAGCAGTGAAGAAAGGAGACTTTAAAAAAAAATCCCTGCCTTCCTGGAACTCACACTAGAAGAAAGGGAAATAGCTAATAGGTAAAATACATAATTAGACTACATAGGTTGTCCAGTGAGGAGTGCTATGTAGTAGGTGGGACCAGGGAGGACCTCTCTGAGGCAGTAACACTTGAGTTTAAAAACGGTGCTATCCTAGGGGCTGGTAACAAGGGTGTGTTCATTGGTGGAAATTCACTGAGCTGTGTACACTTATGATTTTATGCATTTTTCTGAATGTATTTCAAACTTCAATAAAGAGCTTGCTCAGGTTCAATAACATAAGAGGAATAGCTATCTTTTACTCTTTATGTATGGGCTGTGCTTCCACTGTGGTAGGCATTTCCACGCATTATCTCATTTAATCCACACAATACAACCAACATATATTTTGTCCCCACTTTTCAGAGGACAATCGGGGTTCAGTGTGGCTGTCTTCCTCTTGGACACAATCCCGAACAATGCATTTTTTTTTTCTCCAGACCTTGAAATCTAAACTGAATATAGCAAGGCCTGCGGTGGGGAGAGTGTGGGTGTGATGGGGACCAAGGGGGGAGACTGGAAATGGAGCCTGGGAGGCTGGTGGTGTTGAGGCCCCTCGAGGAAGCGGAAGTGATGACTGAGCCAGGGGCCAAACTCAGCGGGCAAAGGGGTGGAGGGGTGTTGCAGGCAGCTGGAAGGATGAGGAGGGCCTGTGCAGTACATTTGAGGACCAGAGCCTGGCATGGCTACACATGCATGAGGTAAGGGAGGTGGTAGGTGAGGATCCGATCGGGAGGGTCAGGCTAAGAAATTTATCCTGAAAGTGTTCTGAGCATACAGGACTTGATTTGTGTTTTGGAGATACCAGTGTGGTCATGGTGTGCCCACAGGATGGGGATTGCTCCTAGAGGTGGAGGTCATTGGGAAAGAGATCGTGGTGGTCTGAAATAGACTTGGCAGTGGGGGCAGGGAGAGGTGACTCATCCACCGGCCTTGGTGGTGACTGGGTGTGGCCAGTGAGGGACGCAGAAGGGGGATGTCCTGTTTACACCCTTCCCGCAGATCATCCAATGGTGTGGGGGGGGAAGTGGAGGGAATGGTAGGATTAGGAATTTGGCAGCAAGGGAGAGGTGACTTGGAGAGCTCATAAAGCTTCGTGTTGGGCCACTAGTAGGCAGCCCCACAAAAGCACTGCTTGTACAGACCTGGGGGGCTGCCGGAGCCCTCAGAATGGATGCGCGAGCCGCACACAAGGGGAAGGTGCAGGACTCACCCCTTTAGGTCATCTGGTATGTTCTGCCTCCACTGCCACACTCTCCATGATGCCCTGTATTTAATCCTAACACTTCCTTGGAATTGTTTGCTTGTCCGATGTTTTATTTTGTCTACACAGCTTGCCACCATCTAAAATTATTTGTTTGTTTCCTTGTTCGTTATATGCCTCTCCACATCAGAAGGCAAGCCTCAGGATGGCTGGGACCTTGTCCTTCCTGCTCACGGCTCTCACCTCTGTCTCTGGACAGCACTTATTGACTCCCATGAACAACCGTCCACTGGCCTGACTGGAAGCAGGTGACACAGACCAACAAGAGCACAGGATTGTGGATTTCCTTGTGCAACGAAGTCGCCGGACACAATATTTGCACTTTGCATAGTACTGAAAGGTTCTTAGTTATTCTAAGTGAAAATCAGAGCTCTGTTCAACTGATTCTAAAAATGAAATCTAAGGAAAAATAACTCCTGTTTAAAAATCTCCAAAATATGTATACATTGTATACATCTATAGCTTAGAGTTGCATTACGGGTGGGTGTAAACCTGGATCACCTTCAGTAGAGAAACTTCTACAGAGTAAGACTTCTTCCTCCCTCCCTCCTCCCCTTCCTTCCATCCTCCCTCTTTCTCTCTGTCTCTGTCTTTCCTTTTCTTTCTTCCAGTACTGAACATCCAGGCATGTGCCAGGCTTTGCTCTAGGTAGAGGTTCAGAGGTGAACAGGATAGGCAAGTGTCCTCCTCTCCCCTCCACCGCCTGGAGTTTACATTCTATTGGGAGAGCTGACAATAAACAAAGAAACTAAGATAAACAATAACCCTTCCCTCGTGGAGCTTACAGTATAGGAAAGACGTGCAACCCAACCTTATGTTTGTTAATGATTAATTTGTTAATTAGTTAAGTAATTATTTCAATAATAACTGAATAATAATAATAAACATTGCCTGAGCACCTTCTAGGTACCTCTGCGAGTTGGGGGGGGCGGTAAATAGTCCAATATGACTGTGTTTATCTTAAGTCTTGGCTCAGTAAAGGAGAAAGTCAAGAAGAACTATAAAACAGTTGGATAAGTACTCTACAAGAGCGGTGCCTGGGATTGCTATGGAAGGAGGGGACTCCCCCAGCTCACTTAAGAAGCACCTGAAAGTTAAGTTGATTTCTGCTCACAACTGTCTTTTATAGTCCGAAAATGCAAAATGGAAGATCTAAAAAGATTTTTACAAAATCACTATCATATTACCACTATCATACCTAAAATATCAACAATAATTCCATAACCAAAATTTCACTGTCCAAATTTGCCTAACTGCCTGATAATTTTATAAAAGTTGGTTTGCTTGAATCAAGATCTGCACCAGATCCACGCAATGCATTTGCTTGCTATGTCTTTTAAGTCTCTTTGAATCTGGAGATTTTCCCTCCCTATTTCATTCCTTCTCAGTTATTTGTTGACAAAAGTCAAGTCTTTCCTGTTGTATGTCCAGCATTGTCCAATATGTTCATTGCACCCCTGCTGTGTTATTTAATATGCTCTTCTGTCCCCTATAGTTCCTCTAAATTATTATCTGGGTCTAGAGACTTGATCAGATTCACTCAAGTTTATGGCAAAAATAGTACATTAGTGGTGATGTGTACTTCCTATTGTATCACACAGGGACTCGTGTAGTGTCCCTCTGGGTTATTAAGATGAGAGGTGTTACCAGGCTCTAGCTTCTTTCCACTTATGCTCAGCTTCCTGCTTTTCTTATCTTCTGCTATTAAGGACATGATCACAACTTCATTCATTCTTCATGATCACAAAATGGCCGTAATTGCTAAAGTTCCACAGCTTCCCTCACACACTTCTCAAAGACTGGAAGGAGAAAAGAGAGTCTATCCCTTCCCCGTCCTCTCTTAAAAGTAGGAAAACTTTCTCAGAAGCCTCTTGGGTAATTTTTCCTCCTGTCCCATCAGATAACTGATTTACCTGTCCATCCCTTAACCAGTGACAAAGGACAAATAAGTACCAGGGGAGGCTAAGATGGATGAAAATTCTCCCCTAGGGCTGAAGAAGAGCCCATCTTCCTCTAAAACAGACAGACATCAGGTACATGAACCAAATCTGCGTTCAGTTACCAAGGAAGAAGGGGAGGCATGAGTAGCCAGTTGTGTCTGCCGTACCATTCAATAGAGGATCAGCCTTGCATAACTTCATGCTGTGTAGCGGGAAGGGCTCTCTGCTCAACTGACAAAACATACATCTTGTCCATGAATACCTTCACTCCAGGTCCTTGCCTTGTGGGAGCACATGACCTCCACGGTCTCCTGTTTGATTCCATCAAGAGTTGATTTGTGAGAAATAATATTCATTGAGGATGGCAAAAACTTAGCACTCCACCCATTTCTCAAGATGGAATCTTCCAAACTTGGTTCCTTGGTTGGGTTTGACAGGTGTAAAGAAAACCCACGTCCCCAGCCTTGCAAAAACCTCTCTCCCTTCTTGTTCATGAGGAGAACTGATTTACCAGAGTGAAACGGTTTACTCTTGGGAGCCAGTGCTCTTGCTTATAGTAGAAGGTCATTCTCAGGAACTATGCATTGAATGAAAGAGCAAATGTCTGCTTTTAAAATGCATAACTGACTGGAAGAAAATAATTTGCACACTTGATGCAATTCCAAGAGAAATTCCAATGTGATTTTATTTCATCTGGATGTGTAAATCAGCGCAACTGATAAGAAAATTTTTATCTTTTTAAAAAATTATTTTTGCCTTAGTTAAATAATGAGGTAACACATGTATGCTATATAACTCAAATTATATGAAGGTGTATTAAAAATTAATCACCTCCTTTCTCTCCTATAATCCTAATGTAATAACATATTAATGATTTGGTATATGTGATTCCATACCTTTCTCTAGGCTCAAACATAAATTAATAATTGGATAAGAACATTTCAGTTTGGTTGTACCATAATTTCTCTAATCTCCTTTTGAATGTCATTTGGGTTGTTTCCAGGTTGTTGGATTTTTTTGCCATCAATTATGTTACAACAGACCATCCCTGCACATATGTTCTTAAGTACTTTTATTTCTATCAAATAGATTATTGTGAAGGGCAATGTGAGGTCATTTAATATTTTAATGACTTTGAAGGATTGCTTTCCCCAAAAGTTTAACAGTTCACACTTTCACCACCAATATATGAAAGAGCCAGATTCTGCCAGCCCTTACATGTACTGAATGTCATTACTTAAAATTTTTTTTAGCCAAATATGGAATAAAATGATGAATAATTGCTGTTTTAATTTACATTAGTGGGGTTCAGTGCCTTTTCATGTATTTATTCAATTTTTGCCTTTTGTCCTTAATGAATTGCTTACTTCTGTTCTGTGCTAAGCAGCCTTTAACATGGCTCCTAGGAACCACACCCCTGGTATTCATATACTCGTGTCATTCTCTTTCCTTGAGCATAAGCTAAATCTAGTGATTTATTTCTAATGAATAGAATTTGGCAAAAATGATGGGGTGTCACTTTCAATTTTTTCCCCACTCTACGGTTTGTGCATTGAGGGTCTTATTTAAGAAATCTTCCTGTTGTCCCCAAGATTATAAAACAAGTTTTCATTTTTCTTTCATTAGCTCAACCTTTTGACCATTCCATCAGAGACATTTAATCTGTTTGCAGTTCATCTTTGTAAACAATTGTTTTTTCAATACAGTTAACCACCCCACCACCACCAAAACTATTGTCTTAGTCAGCTCAGGCTGCCGTAACAAAATACTGCGGATTGGGTAGTTTAAAGAACAGAACTTAATTTTCTCACAGTTCTAGAGGCTAGTAGTCCAAGATCAAGGTTCTAGTTGACTTCATTACCTGGGAGGACTGTCCTTCTGGCTTGGGGATGGCCACCTTCTCTCCATGTCCTCACACAGCCTTTCCTTGGTGTGTGTGCCCACACCGATGAAGAGATCTTTCTCTCTTCCTCTTCTTATAAGACTGCTCACCCTATAGGATTAGGCCCCCACATTTATGACCTCATTTAACCTTAGTGACCTCTTTAAAGGTCCTATCTCCAAATATAGTCACATTGAGGGTTAGAGCTACAACATGAAGATTTGTGGCAAGGGGTGAGGGGGAACACGACTCAGTCCATATCAACTATCTGTTAAATAATTCATACCTTCCCCGGCGTTTGGTGGTGCCCCCACAATCATATTCTAGTTTCCTGTACATATACTCTCTAGTCTTTTTCTGTCATCTCTTTGCCTGTCCCTGATCCAGTGCCACTCCGTTTTTATCACTATGGCTCTATAACATTTCTTTATCTACTTGATATATAAGCAAGTTCTCCCTTGCATTCTTTCTCAAAATTGATTTAGCCACACATGGAACTAATGATTTAATATGTATTTTAAAATAAACTTATCAGATTTACTAAAACTTCCTGAGATATTTTACCTGGACTTGAATTAAAATTGTTTTGAGTTGAATCAGCACATTTACATGTTATTCATTACATATATGAACATTGCATTATCTCTCCATTTATTGAAAAAAATTGTGTGCCCTTTAATTGAGTTTCATGTTAAAGGTCCTTGCTTTGGTTTGATTCATTGCAGGAGGCTTTATGGTTGGGTTGCTATTGTGCATGATATCCTGTCTCTATTTTATATGTAGCTCTTGCTGGTAGAAAAGAACACTCTTGGGTTATTTCATTTAGGCATGGGACAGTCTTGGGGCTGTGCCACTCAGGTCTCCTTCAAGGGATCCTGCTCAGGGAGTGTGGCTGACTGGCATCCTCTGCTGCTACCACTCTGAATCCACCATCACATTCTTGCCTATGGGGGCCACACTTCAATGACTGGGCACAGCAGGGGAGATAGGGCTGGTTCATTCTTATGGGATGCAGACTCAGGCTTGAGGTCTCCCTCTTCGCCTAACCACCTAACCGAAACCTTCTTAGAACCATGTTGATGTCTGAGAGTATTTTACCCAATTTCCCTTCCTCCTCCCCTTCCACGGGTATCAAACATGCAGTGAAGATTCTCCCCATCTTTTTATGTTCTGTTCCCTTCACTCTTTATGGAGATTCTCCCCCAATAAACTTCTATGATGTGTAATCTTGTTTTGGCTCCTGCTTCTCGGAAGACCTGTACCTAAATAAGGAAGAATTTACATATGGTAAAATGCTTAGATCTTGTGTACTGTTCCATGAGGATGAGAAATGTTTATTATGCCTGTGTATCTCATTCTGCCAACTATACTTGCTGACTTAATTCTTTCTTTCAATGGTCATTAGAAGACCATTTTAATGAGAAGCCTTAGGTGAATACATGATCACTTTATCTACTGAAATATGTTTTATAAAAATACAGCATCCTTTTTGTCATATCTATTTGTCCTGATAACATCACTACATTTTTAAAAATTTCATATTTCTCTGATTTGCCTTTCTCCATCCCTATGGTTTTAATCTTTTTATAACTTTTTGCTTTAAGGCTTTCTCTTGTAGATAAGACTCTCTGAATCTTTAGACTTTTTTTTTAAGATTTTATTTATTTATTTGATAGCAAGTGAGAGAGAGACAGTGAGAGACGGAACACAAGCAGGGGGAGTGGGGGAGGGAGAAGCAGGCTCTCTGCTGAGCAGGGAGCCCCATGAAGGGCTCGATCCCAAGACCCTGGAATCATGACCTGAGCCGAAGGCAGTCGCTTAACCAACTGAGCCACCCAGGCACCCCATCTTTAGACTTTTATACTAACTTTTAAACTATGAGTTTGATCTATATTTCTACTTACTACAATTACTCTTATATTGAGATTCTTAAAAAAAAACCCTATCAGTATTTTTTCACATATTCTATCATACTTTCTTCCTGTTTCTTTTTTTTTTTCCTTCCCTGTTACTTGCCATTACAAAGGGAAAACCAAGTTTGGGTTTAGTAGTTATGAGCAACCACCAGGAGAATAAAATTGAATGTACAATTTCAAGCAAAAGAAATTTCAATCTAACTGATCAATGTTTTAAAACTTTTTAAAGGACTTATTTATTTACTTTAGAGAGAGAGCGAGAGCGTGGTGGCAGGGGCAGAGAAGAGAGTCTTAAGTAGACTCTGCACTGAGCACGGAGCCCAACTTGGGGCTTGATCTCAAGATCCTGAGATCATGACCTGAGCTAAAGCCAAGAGTCAGACACTTAACCAACTGTACCTTCCAGGTGCCTCAATATATCTGATCAATTTTCGTTACTGATTGTCGTGTATGTAAAATTTTTGTTTGCTCGTTTTGTTGTAATGGTTGCTGAGTTTTACAACAGTGACATTTACTGCGTTATTTATTTATATTTCCATTTTCAGTCACCCTCCGTCCCCTCCCCCCAGTGTTTTTACTTCTTGCTGGGGCACTTCCTCTAAGAAGGTTTTAAAAGAGGGTCTTTGTATGGTAAACAGTAATTATGTTGACATCACATTTAAATGAGAGTTTAGCTGGATATGGAATTTTAGGTCCCAAGTTCTTTTACTGAAAATATTGCTGTTTGGTCTCCTTGCAGATGTTGCTGTTGAGAAATAATGTTGGTCTGATTCTTCTTCCTTTATAGGCAATTTGCTTTGCATCTAGAAGAGCTTAACCTTCTGTCTTTGATGTACTTAAGTGATACAAAAATGTACCTAGGTATGTTTTTCCTCATCTATCTTATTTCTGTAAGTACTTCTATTTGTATTTTGATGTTTTAAGACTCTCTCTAGTCTGAGAAAACCTCTATCATTATTTAGTTAAATATTCCACTCTATATTTTTCCTCTTCTTCTGAGACTTCTATTATTCGAATGTTGATGCTTCTACTTCTATTTTCCATGTCTCTTTTCTTTTTTTATATTTCATCTCTATAACCCATCCTGATACTTTCTGTAACAAATCCTCCACTTCTTTGACTATTCTATATTTTTCTGCTATTCAAACTATTGAATCCTTTTGCTTCCTTTTTTTTTTCATACTCAGGAATTCCTTTCAGAGCTCCTTTATGCCTTTGCCTTTACAATATCATTTCTTTTTGCTTTGATATACTTATTTTTCTTTCTTGATCTGTTTGGTCTGCTGAATTTGCTTCATCTACATTTTTTCCATGTGTTGTTGTTTTTTTTTTTATATCCCAGTGGCCCTCCCAACAAGCTAATCATTATTGTTATTATTTTTCCTATGAGGTTGCATTCAGGGGAGGGGATGCAGTATTAGAGCTGGGCGACTGGCTTCTGGTGAGTGGTGGCCAGACATCTTCTGAAAACCCTACAAGGTACCAGAAATCTTCTCACAATAATAATTTATCTGCCCAAACTGTCCATAGAGCCAAGGATGAGAAGTTCTGTCCTAGAGGTATTAGAAGTCTGAGCTGATGAGAAGGGCCAACGCATAAGCCCTAGCTTCTATCTGTCCTGATAAGTCTGACATGGGGTTTGCAAGGAGAGCGAGAACTCATCTTGGTGTACGATGGTCAGACTTCCATCCTGCACCTGCTGTTCTTCAAGAGCTGTCTATGAAGCAGGAGTCACGGTAAAGCAGAGTGGGGCAAGCAAGGAATTCTAAGGGGCTGGCCAGTCAATTTGCACACACAGTTAACTACCTCTTAACAACCCAACATGGCTAGAGTGTCCACTCTGATGTCACACTGGCAGTCCTGACAGTACAGGGCTGGCCACTGTTTTCTGCTTCACCGTGGCACTGGGCTGGGCAAAGTCTGCCCAGGACTGTGTTAAAAAGCACAAGGTACATCTCAAAGTCTCTGAAACCCAGCTGCCCCTGGTCTCCATCCATGAAGTTCAGCCATGTTTGGCCCTGGGCTTCTAGTTCTCCCTCACAACAGGACCAAAACACCTCCCAGTGCTCCAGAGAGTTTTCACAAATTTACCTTAGTTTCATACAATTTTCTTCTGACTTTTGTGGCATTTATGAGGTAGGGCTTGAAGGAAGGAATTAGGGAGACTAAGCTTATCCCTCATATTATCAGAAACTGGAAGTCCCAAATTATTTAGATTTTAAAACTGTATATACATGTCTCTTTGATAAAACAAAAATTAATTTTAAGATGAAAAGAACAACAAGAAACTGAAGAAACTGAGGGAATGTGCAAAAGTTACCATTTGAGTGGTGCCTGGAGAATGAGTGAATACAGATAGAATTAGGTTCAACTTGAGTAAGAGACCCAAAATAACAGTGGTTTATTCTAGATAGATAAAAGTTTATTTCCTTTATGTGTGTGTGTGTGTGTGTGTGTGTGTGTGCAGCTACCTTCTATTTCATGACCTACATTCCTAAGATTACCTCATAGTCCAAGAGAGTTGCTTCAGCTCTATTTACTATACATCTATTGCAGGCAACAGGAAGGAGAAGGGGAAAAAGAAGAGGCAAAGGGCATATGATGACTGTATTGTAAGGAATGTGTTTCTGTTTTCTAATGCAGTGTAACAAACCACCCCAAAACTTAACACAACTTAACATTACTGTTGTGGCTTCACACAACAATACTTTATTATAAATCATGATTCTGTGAGTAGAATGCACAGTTCTTCTGATTACGTGGTGTTGTCATTCAAGGACAGCTGATAGGTCCAAAATGACTTTGACCACATGGTTGGCAAGTTGGCACTGGCTGTTAGCTAGGGGCTTAGATGGGACCATTGCCTGAAACCTCAGTTCTCCTTCATGAGGGTTTTTCCTCACAGTTGCTTGGGCTTCCTCACGGCATGGAACTGCATTTAAAAAGGACCATTCCAACTATGAGTGTCCCAAGAGGAAGGAAATTGTAACTCTAATCCTCTTAAGGCCTAAGCTGGGAAGTCCCTGAATATCTTTCCTACTGCATTCCATTGGTCAAAACAGTCACAGGACCAGCCCAAGGAAGAGGTGGTGGTGGACACACTCCACTTTTTGATGTGAGGAGAGGCATGCACATCTGGAGGGAGGAATCGTTGGGAGATATCTTTGGAGAAGAGCAACCATAGAAATTTCCTGGAATGTCCTAGGACACCTATGCTCACCTCCCATCATCCAGAGTGAAGTTTAAGTTGTATGACAATGCTTAGCTACAAAGGAGGCTAGAAAACAGACTTTCTAAACTGACATTCATGTACCTGGATAAAAACTGAGGGTGCGGCTTCTATGAAAGAATGAATTGAAATGAGTCATCAAAGGTGCTTGGGTGGCTCAGTCAGTTAAGCGTCTGCTTGCTCAGGTCATGAAAGCCTTGTCTTTTCTTTTTGCCTTTGCCCTGCATCTACCCCCAAGTATAGGAATAATGTCTTATTCTTGTCATATGGCCTAGAACTTAGCCCAGGGCCTGGTCTGTAGTGGGGAATAGATAAGTGTTTGACAGTCAATGATAAAATAATGAATAGAATATCATTTCTAAGAGTATCTTTTGTCATTAGGTCTGCTGGACTGTATTCTTGCAATGAGCTCTTTTGTCTTTCCGTTCATCTTGTCATTCTTCTTGCTGGTCTCTCTGGCTCTTCTGCCCCTTGATTTTGTATCCTGGTTCCCTATAGCCACTTCAAGCTATTTATGTTTTGATGATTCATTTCTTTAAAAAAGTATTTATTTATTTTTGAGAGAGAGCATGAGTTGGGTGGTGGGGGGGGAGGGGAGAGGGGCAGAGAGATAAGCAGACCCTTTGCTGAGCAGGCAAAGAGCAGCCTGTTGAAGGACTAGATCCCAGGACCCTGGGATCATGAAAGTGCCTGTCTCATAATAAATGTTCAGTATACATTAGTCATATTAATGACAATAACTACAAGTAATAATTTAAAGGCATAATTTAAATTATTCTGCTCTTTTCTTTTTCACGTAATGTATATGGGAGCTCATGACATATGTATATGGAGCAGCCTTGGTCTTTAAAAACATTTTTTATGGTGTTTGTATGGATGTTCCATAGTTTATTTAATCAGTTCCATCTTTGTTGATATCAGGTAGTTTCTAATCTTTTTTCTTCTAGTATAAACAATGCTACAGTGAATTTCTTTGTATGTTCACTTTGCCGACATGTGCAACATATGTAGGCTATATTACTAGAAATAGAATTGCTGGATCAAAGAGAACAAGTATGTCAGAATCAGCTTATCAAGTTCCATGAACATCCTGCTGGGATTGTGATTGGAATTTTCATTGATTCTATAGGTCATTTTGGGGAGCACTGGCATCTTTATGTTATTATCTTCCTGAGAATAATAGATCTTCCTGAACATAATAGATTTCTTTGTTTAGATCTTTATTGTTTCTTTATTTATATAGAAGAATAATAAGCCCAAAAAGTCAATATCTTCTAGAGAAACAATGTACGGCAGAGAGACCTGTCCTATCAGCAATTAGGACTTATGATGAAGCTATGGTTATGAAGATAACATGGTATAGGAGCAGGGATAAACAATCTGAACACTGGATAGAACAAAGATCCTAGGAACAGATTTACTTATCTGTCATGGAAGATCAGTGGTGAAAAGAAGTACTATTCCACAAGTGGATCTGAAAAAAAAAATCATTTTGGTAAAAAAAAAAAAATGGAATTTATCCCTACCTCACACCATAGATAATTAACCCAGATGGATCACAAACTTACATGTCAAGAGCAAAATTTTGCAAGTTTTGATATAAAATACAGGTAAATATTATTTGATTGGGGGAGAGATAATACCTTAAACAAAAAGTGTTAACTATGAAAGAAAATATTGATAAATTTGTCTCATAAAATTAAGAATTATTCATCCAAGGCACTGAAAATAAAGTGAAAATACAAGTTACAGACTGTCTGATACCGCTATATCAACTTTTTCATTAGCACTTCCTTGGTATATACTTTTCTTTCCCTTTATTTTCAATCATTATAGGTGATTTACCTGTAGGTATATAATTTGTAATTGGTATGTAGCTGGATTTTAAAAATCTAATTTGATAGACTCTCTTTTTGTCATGGTAGATAAATTAACCCATATAGTGGGTTGAATGGTGACCCCTAAAAAGGCATATCCACTTCCTGACCCTCAGAGCCTGTATCCAGATGGACCCAAAACCCAATGACAAGGTGTTCTTATAAGAGACACACAGGGGGCAGACACAAGAGAGAAGACCATGAGAAGGAGGCAGGATTAGAGTTAGGTAGCCACAAGCCAAAGGTGGAAGCTGCAAAGGATTCTTTGAATTAAAAAAAAAATTTTTTTTTAATTTTTAAAATTTTAAATCTTTTGAATTTTTAAAAAAATTCTTAGAATTCTCTCCTAGACCCTTCAGAGGGAGCAGGACATTGCTGACACCTGGATTTTGGAATTCTGGCCTCCAGAACACTGAAAGAGTAAATTTCAGTTGTTTCAGGCTATCAAGTTTGTGGTGATTTTTAACAGCAGACCGGGAAAATGAATACATTCTATTTATATTTATTGTGATAAATAGCACAGTTGGGTTTATTTGTATTTAACATCTATTTTAGTGTTTTATTTACCATCTTTTTAAAAAAGATTTTATTTATTTGAGAGAGAGAGTGAATGAGAGAGAGAGCAAAAGCAGGGGAAGGGGCAGAGGGAGAGGGAGAGGCAGGCTCCCCACTGAATAGAGAGCCCATTGTGGGGCTTGATCCCAGGACTCTGGGATCAAGACCTGAGCTGAAGGCAGACGTTTAACCGACTGAGCCACCCGCGTGCCCCACCTTGTTTTTTTTTTTCTGCTTAATTTTCTTTCCTGATTTCTGTTGGATTGATAAAGTTTTCTATGTTTTTTTTATTTTGTTTTGTGTTGACTGTATTTCTGTTCTTCTAATGGTTGCACTTGAAGTTTTAACATAAATAATTAATCTTATAAAAAGCCACGTCACAAAACAAGAATCTCAACAGGCTTTAACATTGCCTAGTGAACATAAACCCCACCCAATACTGATGCCTATACTTTGTTCCACCTTTCTATACATAAAAAGTTAACAGTTTTTATAGTCTACAGTTGATTAAATTTATGCACACATCATTAATTGCTGTATTCATCATTGTGTCTTGAACCCCACAGCTTTCCTCCTTTCTTCTTGCTAAAGGACACCTCTGATGTACAATAAACTCTTTTAGTCTTTGTGTGTTGGAAACTGTCTGTTTTGTTATCACTCCCCTCCCTACCCCCCCTTTCCTCACACTCCTACCAGCCAGCCCAGTGGACCTCCCCAGCTCCTTCAGTCCTGAGCCGGTCTTATCTGGCAATATAGGGTTCCTGCCCCATGGTGATATTGAAGCAATGGCAAACAGGCTGCCAAAGTGTCAGTGGACTGCTTGATTTAATTCCTGGTCATAAACTGTGCTGTGTTCTTTGCCTCCCGAGGACCACAGCTTCATGCAAGCCTTGTGCCAGGCACAGCTGGTGATGACCTTTTGGCCTCCTTTCATAGATGCAGGAGCCCTGGTGCAGCCTCTGTATTTTGGCGATGACCCTGGCTGCATATGATCTTGCTTGGACCTGGTGACCCTACAAAAGGTAAGCTCCCAGCTGCCATGGCTGGTTTGGAGCCCAGTTTCAGTAGCTGAGGTTTTTCACTTTGTGTTACTGTCCTGTTTCCTAGTGCATGGATATATTTAATTTGTTTTTGAAACTGGCTCTGTTTGTCTAATTTTCTATTTGTGTATTTTGTCCATTATTGCTGTTTGCAAGAAAAAAAGGGGGGGAGTGCCTCAATGCATGAATGTTCAGAACTGTATTCTTTAATTTTCCAGAAAAATTTTTTAAAGCATTAGAATTCCTTAAAGTTTTGGTTCAATTTCACCTGGGAAAACACATCAGTCTTCTTTTGGTGGATAACAGCTGACTAAATCTTTAAAACTTAATTTTTTTTCTAAATAATGGTCTGTTTAGATTTTTCTCTTTTCTAAGGTTAGTATTAGACATTCATTTTTTTTTCCTGGAAAATCATCTTACGTCATTTTGTAACTGGACAAATAAGACATGTAATTGTTTTAGTTTACTCTAAGTCTGAGGTTATTTCATCATTCTTCTTTTTTGTGTATTTTGTGCTTTCTCCTTTTTTTCTTGATTAGGTTGTTTTGATCCTAAATAACCCTGCTTACTTTTTAGTTAAAATCTTTTCCTTTCTAATAACTTAAAGTCTACATTAGTTTTCCTTTCTGCTCTCCTCCTATATATTCCATTATTTTCTAATTTCTTGAGTTAGATCAATTTTCATTTTTTAGTATTTATATTTTTAAGCAATCTCTATACCCAACCTGGGGCTCAAACTCACAACCCTGAGATCAAAGGTCCCGTGCTCCTCTGACTGAGCCCACCAGGCTTCATTTTTTAATATTTATAAATATTTGTAACTTAAATATTTATAAATATAAAATAAAATTTATAAATCTATGTCTTTAGCTATGAATTTTTCTCCATATGCTATTTTAGTCATATCTCATAAATCTGCATATGAAGTGTTTTCATTATTGTTATTTCCTAGAAATTCTATTTTTGTTTCAATTTCTTCTTTGAGTCAACAGTTGCAAGGCTGCTTGATTTTCTTTGTTTTCTAGTTTTGTCATTGATTGTGAGTTTGTCTGTACTGTGACTGGAGAAAGTTATATCTTATGTGGTTCATAGAAGATACTGACTATCTGTTCTGTGAGCTCAATGCATAAAATATGTCAAGTATTTTATGTAGGTCTTCTCTCAGCTTATTTATTATTTTATGAACTTTATTTGTCATTGGCTGAAGTAAAGTCTCCTATTTCTACCTCTTCTTTTACTTCTTTATGTTTTTGCTTTGTAATTTGAATGGTATTGTAACTGATATATAAACATATATAAATATAAGGATTTCTTTGTAGTTTTCTCCTTATTATAAATTGACTTTATTTACCCCCATTTAATATTTTTTGCCTGACTTTTATTAAGTCACCATTTTTCCTTTTTTTTGTTGTTTTTTTTGTTTGTTTTTTTGTTTATACCGCCCAGAGTTTTGCCCCATATTTTTGTTTTAAACTTGGTTATTACGTTTTGCATCACGTTTGTATTACTGTCAATAGCTGAGTTTTGCTTTGAGATCCAGCCTGAGTATTTTTATTTTAATAAGTTTATCCATTTGAATTTATCAATAACAACAGATACACTTGGTGTTTTTAATCGTCTTTTATGTTACAATATATATTGCTTATCCTTTAAAAAATCTTTTTATTACGTGATTTGTGTTTTTTGTATTGATTTTGTACATACATGTCCTGAGGATTTGAAAGGATTTAAGTTGGGTTTTAGTTATTTCAATGGCTAGTGTTTTTAAAGTTATTTTAGTGGGGCGCCTGGGTGGCTCAGTGGGTTAAGCAGCTGCTTTCAGCTCAGGTCATGATCCCAGAGTCCTGGGATCGAGTCCCACATTGGGCTCCTTGCTCAGCAGGGAGCCTGCTTCTCCCTCTGCCTCTGTCTGCCATTTTGACTGCTTGTGCTCTCTCTCTCTGACAAATAAATATATAGAATCTTAAAAAAATAGTTATTTTAGTGGTTTAATTTTATATAATTAACCTTCTTTTTCTTCAAATGATGATTATCAACTCTTGATTACGTGCAGGAAAAATGTATGCTTCCGCCTCTTCCCATCTCCCCTGTCAAGTTTCTCCCCTTAATGGTAACTTTCAGTAAATTGTATTAAACTGTGGTTGCTAGTTCTTCTAGTGTTTATGTATAAATATTCGTTATACCTTTACATATCTTTATGTAACTTTATACCCTTAAAATATCCTTTTATATCTGTTAGTTGTAATATCTCAGCTTTAATACCCTTTGAAGTCAGGTTGTAAAAGATGAGCTAGGGGCACCTGGGTGGCTCAGTGGGTTAAAGCCTCTGCCTTCAGCCCAGGTCATGACCTCAGGGTCCTGGGATTGAGCCCCGCATCAGGCTCTCTGCTCAGCAGGGAGCCTGCTTCCTCCTCTCTCTCTGCCTGCCTCTCTGCCTACTTGTGTTCTCTCTCAGTCAAATAAATAAATAAAATCTTTTTTAAAAAATGAGCTAATCAGTACATTTTTAAGGAGATTTTATTTATTTATTTATTTATTTATTTATTTAATTTATTTATGAGAGAGCCATGAACAAGTGGGGAAGGGGAAGAGGAAGAAGGAGAGAGAGAATCTCAAGCAGACTCCCTCTGAGCATGGAGCCCAGGGAGGCGGGCAGTTGGCTGGCATTGCCTACAGCTTTTTTAATAAGGGCTTCTGGGCAATATATTCCCTGTATGTTCAAAAATATTTGTTGTTTGTTTTTATTTTTCAAAGAAAACTGGCTGGGTACAGATCTTTAATTTCTCTGAGGAATTTGTAGACATTGGCCAGCTGTTTTCCAGAGCGGATGATGCAGTAGAAAAGTGTGTGGCCTGCCATAATTTCTCCTATCATAGGTGATTTTTTTTTTACATGGAAGTCCCAAATATTTGTTATTTCACTTTGGTACTCAGTAAACATTCTAATTTCAGTTTTGATTCTTCTGTATCAAATATTCCTGGGGTATGATGGGTCTGTCAAACTGTGGTTTGAGGCTTTTCTTTTTTATGAAAAGGTTTTCTAAAATTTTAAAGATTTCTTTTTGTTCCATTTCTTTCGTATCCTTCTTGGGATGTCAATTTTGCATAAGTTTAATCTCCATCATCTTCCAATTTGTTATTTTTTCTCTACTCCTTTTCAAAAATCAACTTCATTATGAAATAATTTATATATAATAAAATGTACACATTTTAAGTTTACAGTAGGATGAGTGTCAATAAACACGTAAACCTATATAACTACCACAACAATCAACAGGCAATATTTTCATTATTCTAACCAGTTCCCTTTTTCCCCTTCTCAGTTTCCACCTCCCATCTTTGGCCCCAAGCAACCACTGATCTGCTTTATATCACTACAGATTAGATTTATCTTTCTTTGAGTTTCACAAAAATGGAATCATATAGTATGTACCTTTCTGTCTGGCTTCTTTCACTGGATATAATATTGTTGATATTGACCTACTTTGTTGCATATATCAATAGGTTTCTTCCTTTAATTTTTTTATTTTTTATTTTTTTTAAAGATTTTATTTATTTGCTTGAGAGAGAGAGAGATTGCAAGAGAGAGCATGAGCAGGGGGTGGGGAGAGGGAGAAACAGACTCCCTGCTGAGCAGGGAGCCTGATGTGGGGGCTCGATCCCGGAACCTGGAGATGATGACCTGAGCCAAAGGCAGATGCTTAAAGGACTGAGCCACGCAGAAGCCCTGATTTGTTCTGTTTTAATTCTGAGTAGGATTCCATTGTATAAAAATACCAGAATTTGTTTAGCGATTCACCTATTTAGGTGGGGTTACCAGTTTGGGGCTATTATGAGTAAAACTTGTATGAACATTCATGAGTAAGGATCTCTTGTGGAAGCACCAAGAAATTAAATTGTTGGAGCATATGGTAAGTGCATGTTTAACTTACACTAAAGAGATATCACTTCTACATTTCCATCAGCAATGTATGAGACTTCTAGTGTCTCCGCATCATTGCTAACATCATCTCCCAATGTTGTCAAATCAAGAAAGTTTAGTCATTCTAATGCGTACATTTGTATCTCCATTATAATTTTCTCTAATCCTTTCTTAAAAATTTTGGCATTCACTATGGTTTCACTTATTATTTCACTGGCATACATAGAGGAGATATAAATTTAAATCATTCTAATTGCAGTTCTAAGGAACTCTATAATTTTTTAAACACAAACTTCTTATTTTAGGACAATTTAAGTTTACAGAACAGTTGCATAGGTCATAGAGAGAGTTCACATATATCCCACACCCATGAATCCTTATTATTAACATCTAACACTAGTATTTTGTTCTTCTTTTTCAGGATTGTTTTGCTTATTCTAGGTTTTTTGGTATATTTAGACAACTCATATTAAAAGGGATTATTGGGGGCGCCTGGGTGGCTCAGTGGGTTAAAGCCTCTGCCTTCGGTTCAGGTCATGATCTCAGGGTCCTGGGATCGAGCCCCACATCGGGCTCTCTGCTCAGCAGGGAGACTGCTTCCTCCTCTCTCTCTCTGCCTGCCTCTCTGCCTACTTGTAATCTCTCTCTGTCAAATAAATAAAAATCTTTAAAAAAAACACATACTCCTTAAAAAAAAAAGGGATTATTGGTAGAGTTGGATTAATAGCTACCATGTGCTCTATTCCTTCCTTGCATTTGTTCTCTGTTTCTTTTTCCCTCCTTTTTTCTTCTGCCTTATCTGGTTTTAACTAAGCATTTTATGTGGTTTAATTTTATCCCCTCTGTTATGATATCAATTATACTTCTTTTTAAACTTTTCTTATGGTTGCCCTACTGTTTCCAGAATACATTTTTAACTAACCCAAGTTCACTTCAAATCACACACTCTGTGGCTCATGTGTAGGGCAGGTACATTCTAACAGAGGACTGTGAATTCTTCTCACTCATCCCCAAGGACACTGCTGTCATTTACTTCACTTGTTATGTGCTATAACCACCCAACACATCATCATTATTACTATTACTTTAAACAGTTATTAATATTAAGAAAAATAGGGATGACTGGGTGGCTCAGTCAGTTAAGTGTCTGTCTGCCTTGGGCTCAGATCATGATCCCAGGATCTGGGGGGATCAAGCCCCGTGTCAGGCTCCCTGCGCAGTAGGGAGTCTGCTTGTCCCTCTCCCTCTGCCCCTCCCACCCCACTTGTGCTCTCTCTCTCTCTCTCAAATAAATAAAATCTTTAAAAAAGATTAGGAAAAATAAAAATAAAATATTTTATTTTACCTTCATTTATTCCTCCTTCTTTATGTGGATGCAAGTTTCCATCCTATATAATTTTCTTCTGCTGGAAGAAAATGTTTTATCATTTTATGTAGGGAAGGTCTGCTAGCCATGAATTCCCTCCATTTTTATTTGTTTGAGAAAGTCTTTATTTCTTCTACTACTTCTACTTCTAGAAGTACTTCTAGTACTTCTACTATTATCCCTCTATTGAGGGATAATTTTGCAGAATATAGAATTCTAGGTTGGTGGTTTTTCTCTTTCAACATCTAAGATATTTCATTCTACTTTCTTTTTGCTTGCTTGCTTTCTGATGAGAAGTTCACTGTAATTCTTAACCTCTATAAGTAAGATCTTCTTTCCCCCCTCTGAATTCTTTCAAGATTCTCTCTTTGTTTTCTGTAATTTGAGTATGATAGGCCTATGTACAGTTTTTGGTATTTATTTTGCTTGGTATTCTCCGAGTTTCCTAGATCTGTGGTTTGGTGTCTGTTATTAATTTTGGATAATTCTTGGCATTATTTCAGATATTTCTTTTGTTCTGTTCTTCTCCTTCTGATATTCCAATTACATGTCTGTTACATATTTTGAAATTGTGAGATTGTGTCATCGTTCTTGAATGTCCTGTTCTGGTTTCTTTGTTTGTTTTGTCTTTGCATTTCTGTTTGGGAAGTTTCTATTGACCCATTTTCAAGCTCACTGATTTTTTCCTTGGCCATGGTGAGTCCACTTATGATCCACAAAAGGCAATCTTAGTTTATGGTAGCGTGTTGATCTCTAGCATTTCCTCCTGATTCTTCTTTAGAATTTCCATCTCTCTTCTTCTATTTCCCATCATTTCTTGCATGTTGTCTGCTTTTCCCATTAGAGCTCGTAACACGAATCATGGTTATCTTAAAATCTCTCTCTGATAATTCCAACATCTGTGTCATAGTCTGTGTCAGAACCGAGTCTGGTTCTGATGCTTGATCTCTGCAGACTTTTTTCCTGCCTCTGGTGTGCCTTGTAATTTTTTGTTGAAAGCCAGACATGTATTGAGGAACGGGGCCTGAGCCTTTAGTGTGAGGATTATGTTAATCTGGTTAGGAGTTGGACTGTGTTTTATGTTTCCTGTAGCCACAGGTGCCAGAGGACTCAAATTCCTCTTAGTGTTCTTGATTTTGTCTTCTCTCTTGACTTTGGGCTTCCCTAAGAGTACCCCATCTGTAAGATGAAGGTCAATGTCTTGCAGCTCTTTATGGTGTATTCCACTGTTATTGTATTGGAGCCCTGCCGGAATGTGGTAAACTGGGAGGGAAGGAGAGCATTTTATGGCCTCATTTAGAGCTCTGTGTTCCTGTGAGCTATGCCTCTGGCCTGTGACCTCCACAAGTGATCCTCTATTGGCACAGATTTTCTTCCCTAAGTGAGATCGGAGGTTAGAGGGGGCTGAGGGGGAGCAATGCCCTTCCCCTAGGTGGGATAAGGCTCTGGTGTAGGCTTATCCGCTGGAGCATAGTCTTTGTTATGGACAACACTCTGGGTTGAGTAACAATGGTTAATCTTCCCCTACCACTGCCAGAGCCATCAGGGGATTTTTATAGCATCTTCATCTGATAACTTGATGGGGTTACTAAAGATAAAGCTCACAAAAGTGTGAGGGCCTCCCAAAACTGTAGGCCCCCAAAGTTTCTCACTTTCAGGCTAGTCCACACTCACCTTCCAGAAATTCATCAAGATTACCTTTAAAGTTTCCTGTTAGTTTATGGTTCCAACGGCTTCTGCTGCAGGTAAATCAGATCTTAGATGTGTCTCTGGATTTTCCCGTCCCTCTAGATTTCAAGGTGGCAGTTTGCCCTGCTGTCCTAAGCTGAGTATTGGTGTCCCTCCTCCCCCAAAACTGTATGTTGAAGCTCTAATATCCAATGTGATGATATTAGGAGGTGGGGCCTTTGGGAGGTGATTAGGTCATGAGGGTGGAGCCCTCATGAATGAGATAAGTGCCCTTATAGAAGGGAACCCAGAGAGCTAGCTCACTTGCCGTCTTTCCACTGTGTGAGGACACAGCGAGAAACTGGCAGTCTGCAACCCGAAAGACGGCTCTCACCAGAACCTGACCACGCTGGCACCTGGTTTCCAACTTCCAGCCTCTAGAACTGTGAGAAATAACATTTCTGTTGTTTATAAGCTACTCAGTCTCTGGTACTTTGTTAGAGCAGCCTACCTGCAGACTTAGTTCTCTGCTGGGTTCAAAAAAGTTGATTTTCAGCTTACTCGGTTTTTTCTTATTGGAAAAATGGGAATGACAGGATCCACGCTCTTTACGTGTGGGAGCTGAGCCTGAAGTCCCCTAATCCTTTCTACTGCTCTGATCACATGTTTATCATGTCAAGGATCCTAGAGACGCTCCACAAACGTAACCATTATATGGAAGGGACTGGGCTCTTGTGAGTACAATTAAAAACCAATTCTTTCTCCTGCTGCCCCTGTAGATATGCCTGTGCGTGAGTTCTTGTTGCAGCTCCAGGTGGAATCTCAGGCAGGATAACTTTCTGGCTCTTATTAGATTAAAATTTTTGAAAAGATTGAGATATAATTCAAATACCATGAAATTCACCTTTTGAAAGTGTATAATTCAGTGGTTCTTAGTATATTCACAAAGTCTAGCAACCATCACCACTACCTAAGCCCAGAACGTTGTCATCGTCTCAGAAAGAAAATCCATACTCATTAGCAGTCACTTACCAGTTGCCCGCCAATATTCCTAGTCGCTGACAGCCACTAACCGACTTTCTGTCTCTGTGCTTTTGCCCATTCTGGACATTTCATATAAATGGAATTATACAACATGTGGCCTTCTGCATCTGGCTTTTTGCACTTAGCAAATTTTTAAGTTTTCTCGGTACTTCATTCCTTTTATGGTTGAACAGTATTTCATTGTATGGATATATCACATTTTGTATATCCATTCATCAGTTGATGGACATTTGGATTGTTTCTGCTTCTTGGCTATTATGAATAATGCTGCTAGAAACATTCATGGACAATTTTTGTGTGGACATATGTCTTCAATTCTTTGGGATATATACCTAGGAGCAGAATTGCTGGGTCCGATGGTAATTCCATGTTCAATTTTTTGTGGCCATGCCACTGTTAGATTTTTTTAAAGTCCTCTAGGTACTTATAAAAACAGCAAGTCTTGTTTTAGTCATTTAAATGTGCAGAATAAAAATTTAAAAATCCAAGTTCTTACCTATGTAGTGTGCCTTCCCTCCTCCAGCTTGGCCTGGACCCCAGCTTGAAGCACGCGGCAAAGGGGGATTTTATTGTCCTTCCTGGTTCCTCTGCCACTTACAGGTCATGACTTCTGACTCCTCTGAGCTGAGGTCTGGCAGGGAGAGACAGTTCGGTGAAAAGGAGACACAGCCTTACACAGTGAGTTCAATTGTCATCTATATTGGCGCGGATTCTTTCTGTCGTGTGGCACTATGAGAATGTGTTTGGCAATGCCCTTGCTGGGAGCTTCCTGTAATTCCTTCCGATCCGGGTAATGTCTGTCTTATGCCCAGTCTCTTATGACTCAATTCTCGATTGTGGACAGTCTACCAATGTGACAGAGACCACTCGTTGCTCCCCAGGAACAGTGTTACCCTCCTTCCTCAGAAGTAGAGTCCCCAACTAGCTGAATACACGACAAATTGGAATAATGAAATTTCCCAGCCTGCCTCGTAGATGGATGTGGCCTGTAACAACCATGTTCTCACCAATGGTATGTGAGAGTCATATGTGCAATTTCTGGGAATTGTCCTCAAATTTGGGGAGACTGCTTTTCTCCTTCCTCCCAGCTGGCTGCAATGCAGAAGGGATGGATGGAGCTAGAAGACACATTGGGCCCTCTGGTGTAAGCTCTGTATTGAGCATAGCAGAACAAAAGGGTCCTGGATCTCTGATGATTTGGGAACCACCATATCAGCTCTGACCTGCTTACATTTACCGGAGAGAAATTAACTTCTTTCCCCTTTAAGTCTTGTTTGAGAGAAACTAACTTCTTTCTTGTCTTGCTACTGTGGGTTTTTCCTTACTAGCAGCAAACTAAATCCTAACTAATACAATCCTACTCGGACTTTCATGAAGTTGCATAATATCTGGAAGCAGTTCTCTTGCCTGGTGTCCCCACTGTAATCATGAGAGGCAGCCTCGCTCCTGTGTGTCTAGGAGGCCACGGAGGGAAACGCACAGGGCTTTGTCCCTGTCATCAGTGAATGTGCACAGTTCTGTCCTTCTCTACAGTCCCATGGCCTCAGCCTCTCACTTTTGCTTTCGTAGGCATGTGTCAGGCTTCAGACCTGAACCCTGTTGAGTCCCTTAAAGTTCCTCTCTTTTGGGTTGAAGGGAGGAAAGAATGCTTCTCCCCACAAGTCCCTCATAGGTGAGGGAAAAGGAAAATGCCACAACAATCCAACTCCTCTCTCCAAAGAAATCCTCCCCTCGGGCCTCTCTAACCGCCTTCCTTTGTGGACAGAGGTGGGTAATTCCCGATATTGACAGAAGAGGCTTCATCATCTCAGCGTGCCCCACCTCGGGTGTCTAGCACCTCAACTTAGGAAGTCTCACCTTGGGGCCTAAGTCAAAAAGAAAAAAAAAGACAGAGAACCCCACAGCATCCAATTTTAACTTCCTTTTACAACCAACATGATAATTTCTGGTATATTCTCATTCAGGAGCCCCCTACCTGGTAGCCAATTCAGTATGGTTAACAAAGGCATGCTTTCTTTATATCAGTAGTTCAAAATTTTTGTGGTCACAAATACCTTTGAGAAGTTTATAAGTTGGGCCTCAGCCTCACTCCTGCCTTCCAACCGTTCCCCATTAAGCAATTCCAAGGACTCTTGGAGCAAGTCATGTGGAGTGTCAGGAGTTCTCAGAATATGATCCGTGACCGGTTGACTCTGGTTACCTACCCAACGGTCCACGTGTGTAGTAACAAGTGGCAGAGCTGGGTTTCAAACCCTGGCCCTCTGCCCCCAAAGCTTCATTCCTAACTTCCCCTACAGACACGTGAATGAGCCCTTCTTGGGCCCTCTAGCCCAGCCCAGCCGAGCCACCAGCTGGACGCATAATATGACGTGGAGCCGAAGAACTGCAGGGCCAAGCCCACATGTGTTCCTGACCCACAGCGTCACGAGAAATGAATTACTGTTTTAAGCTGCTAAGTTTTGAAGTGCTTCAAGGCAGTACTAGAAACACTTATCACATGAGTGTCCAGAACAATTAGAACTACCGAATACACATGAGTTACAATTTTCTGAGTGAAATGTAATAGTTGAGAAAAAAACAAAAACAAAAAAGTAAGACAGGACTCATGGAGACACTCGCCTAGGTCTCCAGCCATTCACCATCAAGTTACATAAAAATCCTCGGTAAAAAATGGCAAATATAATCCCTTTCACAGGTTTAAACCAAGGGGAAATAATTTAAAATATTGTTTCTATTGTTTACAAAATGTATTGAAACTCTATGTGTTATGCAACCTAAAATTGGTGGACTACATACGTGTAGTCTTTCACTGATGGATGAAACCAAAAGTCCAAGAAACATTGCCATGGGGGTCCTCCCACAAAGCTGGTGGGCATCAGATGGCATTTATAAAGCACTGGGGGAGGGGGAAGCAGCTCCTGGTATCTGGTCCCCCTGACAGACCCATTTGCTCCATAAATAATATGGAAGGGTCTCATGGATATAATGTTGTGTGAAAAAGTCATGTTGGAAAATTGTATGTAGTATGTTTCTGTTTCTGGAAGAGGAGATTATATGTATATATTTTTAAAGCAATAAAAATATAAACAAAAAATTTAAATTGTTACCTATAGAGAATAGGGATAGAAGTTAGATTTAATAGAACACAAAATTAAATTAAAAATCCCTCAAGCCCAAAACCAAATGAAATAACTGAACCTAACTTTATATGCTATCAGTGGAAACCTCAGAGAGAACAATTCAAAATTACTGTCCAACTAGTAATTTGACTATATATCTCTAGTGAGATATACTGTATAAAGAACTCTAAGACCACAAGAACATTAAAATCTCTTCAGTAATCGTATTGGTGTTGGTTTTGCTATTCAGAGACTGTGGTAAATGCATTCAGGGATAGTGAGTAATTATGTTGGTGTTGTTAAGAACTGGGTACTGGGTGTTTGGTATAGAAATAGATGCAAGATTAATGAAATTAAGAAAACCTTGTAATCCTGAATCAAAAGCAATCCCATGAACTTGCGATACACCTTCTCTCCTTTCTCTCTCCCCTACTACTCCTCCTTTCTCTCATCGATCTTAACATTAATTAGCAAAAAACACCTAGAAACAATTACCTGCTTAGTAATAATCAGCATTCCTAACACCTGGATTGTGGTCTTGAAATATCATTCTCACACACACAAGAAAAACCCCTGTGATCCTTGGAGAAATTGTTCAGTCCAGTCCTTGGACAGGAAATGTTCAACAGGAGACTGGAACATCATGGCATGCCTGAAAGCAAGCAAGTTTTCAAGGGCTACTGGGTTTGTTTCAAAAAGACTCAGCAGCAAACGTGAATAGTTTCTCTTGGCCAAAGATGGGACACTAGGAGCATCAGAAAGATAGTAATGGCAATGGGTTGGGACCTATGAAATATGTTTAATTATAATAATATTCCCTTCCCCAAAAGTCATTGAGTCCCCTCATTGAGATCTCACTGGTCTCACTGAAAGGATGCTTTCATTATTTTGAAAACTGGTAAGTAAAGGAAAAGAATCAAGCACATATCCAGCCTTTACTAAATGAAATAAATCTCTAAGTAGAAAAACAGTTGAAGGGGGTTTCCTCTAAATGGGTGTATCCTAGCTAATAAATGAAGAAGTGATAGAATCAGCAATATCACCATTTTACAACTTCTACTGAAGGAATGCAACTTGGAGCATCAATGGCTGCTGACATCACAGAGAGATAAGACGTACATGCCTCCCACTGGAAGACCACAATCACCTACGAAGGAGTCCTCTCACAAAAATCAACCCTGAATCTAATCAAGACTTTATATCTAATGCAAACTGACAGAAGATACAGAGGACAGAAAAACATGATGAAAAATACTAAGGAAATACAGTCAGCAAAGTCCAGATTATGGGAAAGTAGAGGAAGAACGTCCTGGCTCTTCAACAAATAAATTGCAATTTTAAAAAAAGGAGATAGGAACATGGGAGATCAGAGGGACTAGTACAGATTATAAGAGACTTAAAAGACCTATTAACTAATGTCAATTATTTGGATTCCAACTCAAACATCTGGGAAAAATATTTATGAGACTATTGGGAGATCTGAACACTAACTTGATATCTACTGATAATAAGAAATTATTTTTACCTGTAATTGAGTGTGACTGAAGCATTTATGGATGAAATGATACTTGTAAGTCTGCAATTTGCTTCACAACAACCTAGGTGGGGAAAATGGTTGGGGTTACAGATACAAGATCAGTAATGAGTTGATAATTGTTGAAATTGAGTGACGGGTACATGGAGATCCACTATGCTCTTCTCTCCAGTCTTGTAAATATTTGGAATTTTCCATGATTAAAGTCCAAAAAAAGAGATTGTATATGCATGTGTATGTGTGTGTGCACTTGTAAAACTATATATAGAAAAAAGTCTAGAATACTAATTGGTATTAAGACACCATTCACATCACATTTGGTTATAGGGGAATAACATGGGGGAGAATAATGCCTACCTAGCAGAGTTGGGTGGTAGCATAATTTATACAAAGGGGCTAGCCCATAGTAGGTGCTCAACCTAATTTCCTTCACTAGCCAAATTGATCAAGTTGGTCAAACTCAAAAAACTGTCAAACCGGTGAGGAGAACATTATGTTCTCATATCACCCTCCCTGTCCCTTTTGATCATGAATCCAAGAGCCCCCACTATGGAAGTGGTGGTGGTATGAGGTAGGGGAAAGAGACTCCTAGCTGAGTCTGCCCACTTTGTTCCTCTCTTACTGCCCTCATCCACTCCTCCTGATCTCTGTGCATCCCCTTAGGGACCTGAGAAGACAGGTTAGCTAATCTTATCAGTCATGACACGGATCAGGGTGTTCCTTAGTTAATTAATGCATTCTCCCAGGAAACCTGCCTGCTGGAGTCCAGTGGTAGGGATTTCAGGCAGACTGATGGAGAGAGAACTCTGGGAAAGGGTATTGAAACACTCACATCAGAGGCTACTCAGACACCAGGGTGTTCCCTTGGTGTTGGCCCCTGTGAACCACCGAGTAGGAGGGAGACTAGGAGCTCCGAGGCACCTTATTGAACTGTTACCTTCCACTGACTCTCCACCTCTACAAATGCCTAGCTCCTTCATGCCCTTGAATCTGCTGTCACGGCTTAGATATCCCTAGAATGCCTTCAGACTTCCTCTTCCTCACCCACTTCCTGTCTCCACAGTGTCCTACTCATGGTCCCCACTCCCATTTCAAAACCCTTCCCTCCTTGGCTTGCTGGACACTTTTGTTTTGGGCTTTCTTTTGCTTCTACTTCTTTCTATGCCCATCCATGCATGTTGATGTTTCTGAAGTTCCATCTCTGGTCCTCTTCCCTCTGCACGTCTCCGGGGAGGATGTCACACTCATTCCAATGCTCTCCATCACTGGCGACTTCCCAGTCTGCTTTGGCAGCCCCTGCCTCTCATCTCCAGGTGCGCTGCTGGGTCAGGTGTCCCACAGGCACCCGACTCCAAATGGAGCACCCCACACCCCCTCCACCACTGGCTTTTGGTCTGCTGCTCATCTTGGTTTACTTGGTCTACTACTCCAGTGTCCAAGCCATGATTTCAGAGCTCCTCCTTGATTCCTTTCTTTCTCTGACTTCCTATAGTCCGGTACCTTCTACTTCTTTGCTCTCTCCACCTGCTGTCACCATCATCATCATCATCGTCATCCTCCTTCTCCTCCTCCTCCCCATCAATTCCACCCCAGGCTTACCTTCCCTTGGCTAAACGTCCATTCATTCCTCCAAGACCAGCTCTGGCAGTTGCCTCCTCTGGGAAAGTTGACCTGGCTGCTTGGAAGTTTCCATTTTATGATGTCACAGACTGGCTTCCCTTCTGCTGTAATGATAGAGGAATCTAGTCTCACTGGGGTAGTAGCTTCTATCATCAGCATTTAAAGGGAAAACCCCATAAAGTAAAAATTACCCTTAAAGACAATTTAAGCCATTCAGCATTGGAACAGTTGGCTCTTTGGCTGAGCACCCAATAGGACAGTGTCTTAAATTTAGGGTCCATAATGTACAAAATACAAAACCACCACCTACAGTCTTCTTAACTCGAGAGACTCACACTAGAGCAGAAATTCTCACATTGAGAGAGGCAGGAGCAGACAGCAGACCACACTTCGTTCCGTCGAGACTCAGCAATGAGAGTGGAGGTGAGAGCAGAGTTGTCAGCTTTATTTAAATACTACCTTTCCTCTTCTTTCCTAGTGCTGAACATGTAGCTGAACTTGCCAAAGTTACATATATGAATGGAAGCCCCCCCCACCCCCTTGGACCGTAGCTTCTCTGTCTTCCCTCCCAATTTTGAGCATCTGACTCATGACTTCATTCCCAGGACTTAAAATGCCCTCCACATAGAGGAAACAGAGAACTGGTTGAATGGACAGAGTGGTTTAACTTCACGGACCGCTCCAGAGATGGGGAATTCCACAGATAATGAAACAGCACATTATACCATCTGAGCAAATGAAGTGGACCCACTGGGTCAAGGTCTCTATTGGCTTATCAGGATTCTAACTGGAAGGAATGCTCTAAAGCAGGGTTCCCGAAGGAGAGCAGGGTTGAAAGGCTTAGAGGACTCCAGCTCCACTGATCAGCAGACAATATTTCTTTGAAGCCTCTCCTGTGGCTGGACCAACTTATCGATGGGCTCTGGCCGTGTTCCGACTGCTGGTCTGCTTGCCTCTATCTTCTCTAATCCAGGTTTAACGAGATGAGCATCATTAAGAAAGGCAGGGCGGTTATCCTTTAAGTGAACAAAGTGACTCTTCACAGAAGGACTGATTTTAATAACCCAGTGCAAGACCCCCTTTAAGGTACAGAATGATTCTGGCACACCAGTTAAGTGTTACACAAAACAGACGTGAGTATTCAAAATCAAAGGCGTTTTTCATTCATGTGAAAAAGGGATCAGTAAGCTGCATGAAAACGGGGGGTGCATAAAAGTCCCTGGGGCCTCCGTCCACAGCAGGAAAAGCTCAGAGCATATTGGGCCCAGGGGGAGGCAACCTTGGCCGCCCATAACTCAGAGATAGAAGGCGGCGATCTTCAGGCGCTGCCTGTGTTTCATGTGCGGGCTCCTGCCTCTGATCTTTCAGCGGCTGCCTAATTGCCAGTGACTGTTTCTGTGGACACGAGGGTCTGCGAAATGTGTAAGGCCTGTATTTTTCCGAGGGAGACTTTTTCCTTTGCACATAAGCCAAAGATTCCTTCATATACAAATTCTTTCTTGCGCAGGTCATCGGATTCTTACTCGGGGGGACGTTAACGTGGAGTTCACTGCACACCGCTGAGTCTAAGTGTGTAGACGCAATCTGGAACCTCGAGGGAGTGGGGACGCCAGATGGGAAGCCCGGCGATGCCCTATGCATGCCTTGCATTGCCTTCCCAGATAGAGACTGAGCTCCTAACCCGGGGCGAGGTAAATTGGGGGTTCCTTTTCCAGGAGGGCCCGTGGCTTCACCCTCAGTCAGCCTCCCCCTTCAACCTAGTCTCCGCTGCAATACACATCAGAGCTGAACACTTATCATGTGGGTCACATGCACTGGTGCCATTAGCCCTATGAGTAGGTACTACTGGTACCTCATTTTTACAGGGAGGAAACTGAAGCTAAATACGACACCCAAGATCATACATCTACATCTAGTAGATGGTGGAGCCGGGATTTGAAGGTAGGCAGTCTGGCTGCAGTCCTCTCTCTCGACCATGGCAGGCTCTTGCCTCCCGGCTGATGGGTGATGGCTGGCTGAGCTGCGTGTTCAAGGGTCTGAGGGCAAATTCAGGTTTAGCAGAGTAGCCTGCCTTGAGTGATTAGGGAACTGCCTCAGGGGATCCAGACACAGACTAGAAGCACACGTACTTGTATTTGCCTCCCTGACTTTATTTCAAAGACCCTACAGCATCTGTACTCTCAGAACTGTGCCTGTCTCAATCTCTACAAATATTTACTCCTAGATTTTTGTAACATCTGACACTGACTAAGTAATTAGAGCAACTCTCCCTGCAGGCAGAGCAGGTAATGAATCACTAACAGACTTCTGTTTCATTTTCTGGACCAGCGTTGATCTATTTCAGGTCCCGACAGATTGTACACCTACTTGGGGGTATGCAGGCCCCAGAGTAATGGGGAAGGAAACTGTCCAGTAACTCAGAAAGACAGTTGCTGCTGCTGAGAATTCTGCTCTGGGGACCCTCCTGCTCACCTGAAAGCACAGGTGGTACCTCAGCTTGCTAGGAGGGGGCTTATGGCCCCACTGACTTCCGGGGCCATCGTGCCCCATTCAAAGGGATGGAAGACTCTTTGGCTTTGGGGTGGACTGAGGGCAGAAGAGTCCCTGCCACATGGCAGAGCGGTCCCTGCCACATGGACAGACGCAAAGCTGAGGTCTGATTAGGTAAATGATGAAAATCAGGGTGCATCTTTGAGGAAAAAGAAAAAGTAGGTCCAATCTAAAACATCAGGCTGTGGGAAAATGTGGATAAAAATGGAATGATGACGACCTTATCTTTTAATCATTGTAACGTTACCATCAGACATATAAAAGCACATTTTACAATAGGAAACAAAACTTATTTCACTGGATGACCGATATGGCTGACATCAATTGTCTCTTCCGCCACTCACAACCGGTACATTGAAGAGAAAGCAAGGGCTGTGTCACCTAATGTGAGTCACTCGATTACCCAGATGCACGGGAGCTGTCCATTTCCTGAGAACCAACGCACAGCACTAAACCTGGTTCTTGTTGGCTCTGCAGTTCACACCACTTGGTTAGCATCATCTAGTTCTGTGGTTCTCGGTCGTGGGAAATGTTGGGCGGCATCTGCTCTCGTCACGGCGGGGGCGCGTTCCTGGCATCTAGTGCGTGGAGGGCGGGGGTGCTGTTCCACACCCCACAGTACACGGCACAGTGTCCTACACAACACTGTTCGGCCCAAGATGATAATGGCGCCGGGGGTGAGAAACTCTGGTTGCGCTTGGGGTTTAGAGATACAAGAAAGCTAACCTTTTCTGAGGTTTCCCTCAGAGCAGGCAGTGTTCTCTGTTCCAAGGCACCCTCCACCTGAGCTCGCTCATGACTTGTCCCAGCAAACGTAGGGGGTGGGTACCCTCCTCAGCCCTACAAGCCGGCGTGGGGGTGGAGGAGGCAGGTGGGGAGGGTACACCTACTGAACGCCAAAGGGGGGACTCCTGCTATTAGGGGAAGACTTGGGCCTTCGACGCCAGACCAGGGCACGTGACACAGAGAGGGCAGAGAGGCTTCCGTCTCTCTGCAGATGACACCTCTACCCATTCATTGTTGGGAGAGCAGGGAAGTCGCTCTGGGGGCTCCCTGATCCTCGTAGGCACAGCAGGTGGAAGGAGTTGGAAAAGCACAGCGCTGGCCCACCGAGGCAGGCCTTAAGGAAGCCTTGCTGCACCAAGGGCATCTCTCTGACTCTGCGCTTGGCTTCAGAAGAGGCGACCGGGTTCTCCCTGCGACGACCTGCGAGGACAGACCGAAATGACCAGCTGGGAGACAGACAGACATCCGAGCTTTCTGGAAGGGCCACTGTGGATGTGGGCTATCTCTGTGGGACTGGCAGGCAGCTCGGGGAGGGGTGGAAAGCTGCAGCAGGGAACAGAAACCTCAAGGCCGGAGCCAGAACCCAGTCAGCACAAGGGAGCAGCAGCACCGCGGGCTGCTGGAGAAGAGCTCTTCCCGGTATAAATCTGGCCTCTGATGGCATCGTCGTCTGTGTAGACTCTCCACTGGCAGGGGCAGAGGTTGGGGAGGAGCAGGGGTGCGGCCGGAGCCTGCAGGAGGAGCAGTCCAGCACAATCTACCGCCGGCGGAGGAGCGTAACGCCAGCAAGAGAGGAAAGTGGGCAGCCGCTTCCCAAGAGGTGGGTTTTTGGCACCCCTTAAAATCCAAAGGCTGGCTCTGAGACAGGATGGGATCCAAAGCTGTTTGTGTAGCTTACAACAGGGGACCTTAACTTTTAGGCTGTGTTGGAGTTGTAAAACAGAGACTGCTGGGCTGCTCCCAAATTTCTCTGAAGTTCCCAGGTGATGCTGATGCTGGGGCCGCACGGACCACACTCGGAGAGCCACTGGCCTAGAGCGCCTCCGTTGCCAGGCTACCTGACCCTCCAAGATCTGTCGTCTTTCCTTAAACTGCAAAGGACATTCTTATTCCAGGTTCTTCAGAGACGGGGTTCATGGACATCACTGTTTCATGTACAGCAAACCAAGCCTTCATTCAGGTTCTATTAAGAATGTGAATGTAAACTTCACTCCTGCATCCGATACAAAAGAATTCGGATCCATCATGTTTTAATTTATACAAACTGTTCCTTGCCTCCATTAACGTGAATGATTGGGAGTTAACCAGACTTAAAATTTATTGCGCATGGAACGAGGGCTATTACCTGGACTTGAAAAATACTTTAACTCCTTTGACCACGGTCTGAGATTTGAGACTTGTGAGGGAAAATGGGACTTTTGGGCTGCTCTGAAACCTTCTGCCGTGATATCCTGGTCACAGGAAATCTGATTTGCTGAAGCAAATCTCTCATTTGCTCCCGGGGCCTATGTCTGAGATCCAAATTGGTAGCTTGGTCTTGGCAACAAACAGATATACTTCTGGATTGCCACCACTGTTTTTGTTTGTTTGTTTTGTTTTGTTTTTTTCCCCTCTATTGGAAAACAGCCTAAACTTAAAGCTTGACTCTAATTTCCCACCAGCCTTGGCACTGTGGGGCTGATGTAGTAAAACTCCAACTTTTGCTCAGCAAATGAAATAAACTGTTTTCAAGAACATATGGAGTAAATGTGGACGGTAAAGAGGTGCTACTTTTACAAGTCACTTTTCCGACCATCCGTTTCACAAATTATTTACAGGTCTCTCCGAAACTGGCTTCTCTGTTACTCCGCCAGCTGGGGGGTGGACGGGCCCAGCCACCAGCCCTAACGTGCTCATTCTCATGTGACTCATTACTGCAAGTAAAGGTGTTGGCCCCAAATGCTCCAAAGCAGCTGAAAACTATCCCATTATGTAGCACCCAATCAAGGCCTTTTTCTTCTCTTTTCTTTCTTTAAATCCTTTTCGAGTCTCTCCACATGGAAGCGTTTTGAGAACTGGTTCTGAGGGCTCCATGAAGCTATTCCGGGACTCCCGTGCCGACGACAGGCCTCACTTTGATGTCTGTGGTAAACGGCTGTTCTGGGGAAGTGCGTTCTCTAACCCTCCCACCCTCCTGCCTTCCTATCACCACCAAGCAAGGCAGCTTTCTGGAATAACAGCTTGTGCAAAACCCTGTAGTCTCTACACTTGGTCCTAGTTTCCAAACTCCTCCTTAGAAAGCTCAGCGCCTGCCTGACCTCTTTCCCAGGGAAGCAGCACAGGGTAAGGCCCATCCCGGCAGTGCTGGCAAGAGAACGGTATATCAATGAAAGCATGACAAACGTTTGTGAACACCTGTTGGGGGCCAGGCACTGTGCTGAGCCCTTCAGATGTGTCATCTCATTGAATCTTAAAAATGGCCCTAGGTGTGGGTACTGTTATCATTCCTAGTTTGAAGATGAGAGAACTACTAGAGCAAAGACACAATGTTCTATCTGGGATGACAGAGCTACTCAGTGAAGAGAGAAACACAGGTTTAGAACCTGTGTCTTTTTTTAAAACTCAAAGTACTCATACTCAGAAAAATGAAAAATCCTGAGTGTATATAGCTGAGTGAATTTTCATAAAATAAACACATCCATGTAACCAAAAACTCAAGCTCCCCCCTCCCCCCAAACGCTGGCAGCACCCTTCCTGCCTCAGTCATTAGCCATCCACTCCGCACAGGGAATGGTTATCATGACTTCTTAGATCTTAAGATTAGTTTTGCCTACTTTTGAACTTAAATGGAACCAACACAGTACGTATTGTTTTGTGTTTCTTTTTCTTTTTCCCCAGTATTACAGTTGTGAGATGGATCTATGATAGTGTAAGCTTTTTCATCGCTGTCTATAGTGTTCCATGGTGTGAACATAAGATTTATCTTATTGTCAATGGGCAGGGGTTATTTATAATTTGGGGCCATCGCAAATAATGCCGTGGGAAGCATTTTGGTGCATGCCTACGGGTGACATGTATGGGTACAGTTCAGCTGGGCATACATACACCTAGGAGTGGACCTGCTGGGTACGATCAGCTTGAACAGATACTTCCGGCATTTCAACCTGTGCATTACGAGTTGGCAAATGCCTGGAGGGCTGTTAGAGTCTGAACTGTGTCCGTCCAAAACTCATACGTTGAAGCCCCCAACTTCCAATATGACTCTGTCTGGAGATGGGGCCTTTAAGGAGGTAAGTTAATGTTAAATGAGGTCACGAGGAGCCCTAATCTGACACGATGGGAATTCTTTCCAGGAGTGGAAGAGACACCAGCGCTCATTCGCCTTCCTTGCACACACCAAGGAAAGGCTGTGTGAGGACACGGTGGGAAGGTGACCGTCTGCGGCCAGGAACGAACAGAGTCCTCACCAGAAAGCAAACCTGTCAGCACCTGGATCTTGGACTTCAAACCTCCAGGACTGTGAGAAAATAACTCTGTTGTGTAAGCCAGCCAGTCTGTGGTATTCTGTTGCAACAGCCTGAGGAGACAAATCAAGGGTAAAAGTGGTGGAGAAGTTGGGCTCACCTCAATGAGCTTTCTTTCTGTTTGGGATCTTGGCCTTTCTCGTTCTGGTGTCTTGGTGACTCTGAGCTCACAGTTTTGTCTCCCCAGCGCACTGACTCCGCCAGAGCTCAGGTCGGCCTGTGGCCTCAGTGGCTTTGGTGTGGGTTTTCAGCCTCTCATCCTTGTGCCACTTCCAACATGGCAAATCCTTGAGGGGAAAACAAGCTTCGAGGGTGGCCTGAAAAAGTTTACTCTCTTATTACTGAAAATAGAAATTTAATTGGTAGTTGTTAAAACAAGGAACTTACAAATAACTTGAAAAAATAAAACTGTAGGACTAACTCGGCAATTCTGGCCACTTTCTATTACAGTATTTCTCAGAGTCAAACACCTATTCAAATGTATCTGCTGGTTTCTGAAATATCGACCTGACACAATTTTTTCCTCTAAGGATGTCGCAATTTGGAACCCACACTTTCTAGATCTTGTTAACTTAGAAAACTGAGAATTTCCTAGAAGGATAGGCAACTCTCCTCAAAACAACTGGAATTGCCTGGAATGGTTTTTGAAAAAAAGATGTTTAAGAAGCATGATCATTCAGGGGCACTTGAGTTTAAAAAAAAAAAAAAGTCACATTTGGTGAATGAAAAATACAATCATGGATGAGCCCCAAACAAAGCACTCAGAATCAGGAAGGCTGGTCTTGAGGCCCAAGCTGTTCCCTCATTAGTGGTATGGCACTGGGGGTCAGCCACGTGGCGATTCCGTTTCCGCAGCTGGAGAAAGGGAATATTCACATTTGTGAAGTGTTTCCACGTCTCCAAAGCACAGGTGACCATTGTGCCCCGGGAGCTCCCTCAGCACCGCTGGGGTGAATTCCTAGCTCCAACTGTCGACCTCCTTCACTGGGTTCTGAGCTCTGGGTGGATGCCATGTCCTGCTCTTTCTATCCTCAGTACAGGGCAGATACAGAATGATCAACGAGGCAGTCCTCATAGCTTCTTCTCACGTAGCTTCTTCCTACACTGGCCCTCCAAGTGTGCACCTGCTCTCCTTAGCAAAGTTGGTTGGTGGAGTTGTCCTGTGATGGGAGATGGCCAAAACCCCTCAAATGGCCCACATGGTGCAGAGCAGTGTCCAATAGAGCACTCCTTAGGACCATCAAATTTTTTTTTTTTTTGAGGGACAGTGAGAGCAAGTACACGAATTGGGGTGGGGGTGAAGGGAGGGGAAGGAGGGGTGGGGGGATGGCACAGAGGGAGAGGAAGAAAGAGAATCGTAAGCCGACTCCCTGCCCAGCATGGAGCCTGACATGGGGCTCGATCCTACAGCCCTGAGAGGATGACCTGAGCCAAAATCAAGAGTCGCACGCTCAACCAGCTGAGCCACCCAGGCGTCCCAAGGCACCATCAATTTTAAGAACTAGAAAGGAGGGAACAACTGGCATAACCAAAGATGCAGCACTCAAACCCCTCTGCCTCTGTTATAGCTATCAGGCCCCTAAATGAATGGAGACACGTGGTGATGGCCAAGGAAGGCCTGTTCACCTACGGTATGTCCCTCATTCGTTCTGCTTTTCCCGTTAAGTCTCTAAGACTTATACTTCTGAATTAGAGCTTTTTATTGCGAAGTAAATGAAGTGATGTTGAGGTTGGGTTCTCAGGGCAACGACTAGCCTGGCTCCCAGAACATCCCTCTTTTGGAAGAATCTCAGGATAAGAGCTTGGTAAATAAAGGCTTTGAAAAAGTACCTGGTACATTTAACTTGGTTACGTCCAGTTCTTAAACCTTATTTGGTACTGGAACGTGCTTCTTGTTGGTGTGTAATACCTACTGATGTTCTGTGAAACATGTTCAATGTGGCATGCTGGAACCGTGGCCTTAGATCATTACACAAAGCTTTTCTGACTTATTTTATAGACAATCCTGAATACAAATAGTTCTCTGCCTTCAGGGTAGAGCAATTAAGAACAGATTAGAAATAAAAGTGAAGAAGGTTATCAGATCAAAAAGAAAATGCACAACTAACATCCTGGTAGAATGGAAGGGACCAAAAAAAAAAAATCACAAAGCCCCAATGGAATTATTTTAGAGTTCAACAAATATTATTGCATGGTTTGACTGTGGAGGCTCAAAAGAGTACCAATCAAGTCCATAAGAAAAGAGGACATCCTTGGTAAACTTGCTCAAGATGGTAGGAATTTATTATATCTCATGGGACCAGGTAGGAAAGCTGTCCCTTTATCCGGTGCTCTCGGCTTCCCACAGCTCACTCCCTTCACGCACTGCTCCCATCAGCCACCTCGCGCCAACCATTCAGACTCTTCGTACCCTTCAGGCGTCCTAAGAGTCTTTGTGTTTTGTTAGCCAGAAAGGCATCACGGGGAATTTAATCCCAAATGTTCTTTTAAAAGAGGAAGGTCTTTCTCATGAATAGATTTCAAGATACCAGAACATAAATAAAAGTTTATTTCTCTTTTAGGTCATGTCCATTTGTGAATTGCATTCGGTCCAGGAACAGGAGGCTGCATCACAGTCCGTGTGGATGGCATGTCTCCCATGGGCCGAGGCTCACGGATCGAGGCTGCGTCGTCTGTCCGGAGGGCAAGAAAGTCTCTCCATCTTTCTTTCTTGAGGGGGGACATTCAAGGGAATTAGTCACAGAAGCGGATGTGGTCCTCAATACCCTCTGTTTTCCACTGCGTTGGGCCTCTCGGTGGTTCTCTTTAAATGCTGACCTTTTCTGTCTTTACTCATTGTATTTGGACAGTTTTAAGCGCGGGATGATATTCATGGACTGCAGCTCCTGGAACAGCAGTTTGCAGGCATACGGGATGCGGAGGGAGGACACGTGGCAGGACGACTTGCAGTAATGGCACCTGCAACCCAAGTCGGCACGTGTTAGAGGGACGATCACTAGGAAAACAAGGCCTGCGCGTGGATCCTACTACCGTCCTATCCGTACCATTCTATTTGTCAGCGTTCAGTCTCGCTGTCAAATACGTACATATGTGCCCTCCACCACCCCAGCCCACAAAAAGCAGCATCCAAGGAGGCAAAAGGAAAAGCAAAACAACTACCATTCCTGCAGGTTAAGAAGCATGCCATTTTAATCAGTTACTACCACTTTCTAGACCTTTCTCTTTAAAATGCAAAACATCTGCTTATTTACTTGTTTTGATTGAAGCCCAGAACTCTGAGCCATCTCAAAGTTACTCAGATTTAGACTTTTTCAATGTTGAAAACTTTTAAAATCGATTCACTCTCCATGTATTTGATGAAAATCTATTATACTATACTCTTTGAGGTAAGATGCTCAACAATTACAATTTGGTCTGTCACTGAGACACCGGAAGTGTGATGGGGGACAAAGGACTTTCACAGAGAACGTGGTGGCCAACCAAATGCTATTTATTTTTCCAATGCTCTTCAAGCTTGGCATTTTCTACTAATAGGAGAAGCTACTGTACTTATGACGTGCTTCCCCTGTGCGCAAATATTCTCATTTAATCTCTACAACGGCCCATGCTCCTAAGCAATACGTCTGCTATTCCAATTAGAATCTTCTTTTCTCTTCCTTCAGGAAGACCCGGTGACCAAACCTAGGTCTTAATCAATGTCTACAACTGATGAAGAGGCCCTGGGGAGAAAGTGAACAATCCTCTTGGGTTTCAGACCCAAATAGGAACTCACCCTTCACCTCAAGAGTCTAGAGACAGCTGAGACTTGTGTGGAAAACTAGGCCCCCCCACAGTCAACAGTGGGGATAAATGAGTGCAAGAGGAACCCCAACCGAGACTTAGAAGGTTCTGTGCTGGCTGGGAGCCGGAGGGGAAGACCACTGTGGAGGGCAGTAAGATAGCACAGGTAACAACGTAAATGTGCCACAAAAGTGGCAAAGATGAGTGTATAGAATGTTCACACTGTTTATAATAGCACAAAGGAGGGGACTGCTCAGAGACCCAGGAGGGAACTGGTTCTTTGAGTATAAGACACTGATACAGAAGAATGCTGTGCAGCCATTAAACATGATGAGGTAGACCCGTATTTATTGAAATAAGGTGTCTGGGACACACTGTGGAGTGAAAAAAGACGTTTGCTTAACAGCCTGGCCCCAAGGAGGTCCTCAGATGGGCGTCAGTAAATATATGAAGCCCCCAAAGTCATATGTAACAAGATTTTTTTTTTTTTGGGTGAGTATATACTCCCATTTTGCTGCTATTATCAGAATTTCAAAGAGTTCATTATTTTAAAAAAACAACCTGGGAGGGTGGTTATGTTACATAACTACTGGGCACATAGAGATGTCTCAAAAAGAGTCACTAAAACATGAACAGTGGTCACCTCTAGGTGATGAGAATTAATGTGACAATGTCTATTTTTCTTTTTTTTTAAAAAACAACTTTGAATACTTAATTAAGTGCAGGGACCATTTTTGAAATCAGCAAAATCAAGCTTTAGAAAAGAAAAGCACGAAGAACTTGAGCATGGTGGTGAGTGACACTACAGATGTGGACGTCCTGAGAAGGGAATGGGGAAAAAGACAAGCTAGCACCTCCCTCTGTGAGCAGCGTGGTTCCTGTGAGGGGCAGCCTGCAGGGGCTGAGGACCACGGCGGTGCTTGATCCCATCAACAATCACAGTCCTAGCCACGCGGTGAAGGACTGCTTCTTAAAAGACTGTACCTCAAGACCTCGCTAACGCATTATCATTTAAGAACTGTTTTTAATGTGCTTGGTTGACCTAATTTATTCAGGAATCATGTTTGTGCTTTAATTAGACTGGAGAATGGTTTTACTGGAAACTTCTTGCAGATTCTATGTTATTCTGTGACTTTTATCCAAGTTTACTGAAGATTTCCATATGTGCTGGTTCACTATCAGAAAGCCCACTAACCTTCTCTATTATTAAACATTTCTCCATTTATGATGTTCCAGCAATTATACATGCATACTTAAAAATATATATACGTATATAACACACATATAAATGACGAGCTATTATGTTATCTCACCCTGTGTCTGAACGATTTCAAAAGAAACTTGACCCAACAACAATCAAATAAACTGACTTTTTAGGGCAAAGGCAGCAAAAGAAGGAGGCTGTGGCTTTACATGAGAAATGACTGTTCAGTAAAATGTCCTCTATGAGCTAATTATCTTAATAGGGATCTTCTTTTCTCTGCAGTTTTCCTTCCGGACCTCTCTTTTGTGACTTATGCCCTTCATGTCTCCTGCACAACAACAGTCTTGCTGTAAACATCCCCATAGCAATGCCTTACTAATGTGCAAATCACTGACAAAAGGCCAGTTTCAAGGTTCTGAACTGCTCTAATTACTCAGCCTCCATTGTGCTGTTCATTAAAGAGCGACTTCCTTCCACACACGCCCGTGCTCCCTCCCACACGGCCTGGCACACACGCCCAGGTAATGATGGAAAAGGACAGCATCATTATGCTCCTCTACCGAGAGCCGTGCACAAGGAGGCTGCGAGACTATCAGGCTGGATTAGGATTTTTTTCTGTTGGCAACAAGAATTAGACCAGGCCACTCAAAATCAGACACACAGTACAACCAGGTCTGTTTAATTACAGTAAAGACCCTTAAACCGTGTAACCTGATTTAGCCCTCTTTCAAAGGATTTCAAACACAATACACACGGAACACGCGAGCATCAAAATCAGGCACCGCCATCACACGATCTCTAAATGAGACAGAAATGAAGTAGGAAAAAAGCTAGGACTGTAACAATAATATTGAGATCAATTACTGCTTTCATTAGTTCCCCTGAATATTCAGCAAAATCGAGGGGAAGGTTTTCAAAGTACGTGAGTGAATCTGGTCTACTGTTCTCTCTCTCTCTCTCTTTTGGGGGGCAGGTCATAGGAGAAAATGCAAGGAGGATGGAGAAGAAAAGGAAATCCATTTTGAAGTTTCATGATCCCTATTTTTAACAAAACGACTCTTCTGTACCATCTTTTCAAAGTAAATGACTTAAAAATCCTTGTGCCAAATTTGAAGATGTAAGCACAGTGGCACTGGTCCCAGGATTCCTCTAACACCTGCGTGGCTGCTGTGACACAGCCAGGACAATGAAAGGCAAATTCAATATGCATTTCAAAAGGCGAACACACATCTCAGAATTGAAACCCCCCACCCCAGTCCCTGACATAAGAAAGAGCCAGGCTAATGCTTAGAATCACATCACCCATCTCTGCAACCTTATGAAAGGAATGCACAGCGAATGGCTACCTCTTGTGTTTGTTTTTAAATGAAATGACTTCTTCACAGCCAAGTCTCATCAACTCTTCTACACTAAAACCCATAAAATCATGGGCTCAAAGGTTTTGTCATATACCAAGCAAGGTATACACTCTATTCTAAGATGCCCACTCACTCTGATTCTTGATTTGCTTTATTCAACCAAGGAACCGGAGGCTTAGGATGGCAGGAAGCTGTCCTTCTGGACTCTCTCTGGAAGGAGGCTCTGAGGGGAGATGCAGTGGTGAAAGGTGATTCAGGTATCCCTCAAATTCTCTCAAGGGTGGCTCATCTGGGCCTAATTCGATCCTTCCCAGGGGAAGGGGCCCTGGGAGTGCAGGTAAAGGGTGACCAGGGAGTTGAGGCTGTTTCCTATCCCTGCAGCACCTGCTTCAGACCTTGGTCTCTGGCAGAAAGTAAGTGGAGCCTGGCTAGCTACAGGCCCTCCTGCCTCCAGGGTAAGTCAGGGCCCCAGAAATGACTAACCCTCAGCAGAGGAGCCCTTCCTTGGCAGTAGGGTGGAACGCTTACAAGGAGGAAAGGTCCTCCACCTACACAAACCAAACCAACAAATGTGGAGCTTTACCTTTTAAGCTGGCCTTTGTGTACTGAACTCTGCACAGAAATTGTAAGCTTTATGATCTACACAATTTACCTACTGGCAATCCTCCATATGCAGGGTCAGTATCATCTAGCAATTATTTGTTACTAAGCATCTACCAGGTCCCAGGCAAGAGAAGTAGGGTTAAACAAGGCAGAATGTAGTTAGAATGACCTAGAAGAGAAGAGCCCTGTGAGCAGCCATTCATCTGCCTTATTCTCCACTGTATTCTGGAGCCTAGAACAGTGTCTGGCACTTAGCAGATTCTCATGAACTGTTTGCTGAGTGAATGACTAGGACAGACCTTGTCTCTGCCATGATGGAATTCACAGTCCGAGTGTAAAGCAGCTTGCTGCACAGAGTACAGACAAGGGGTCAGGGTACCAGGACCGGTCCCAGCTCTGCACCAATTTGCTACATGACCTGGAGCAGCATACCAGGCTCTTTGGATTTGAGGTTAAATAAGGGCATTTGACACAATGTTGCCTAAAAAGTTTCTAGTTACTAATGATGTACTGTATGTTGGCTAACTGAACATAATTAAAAAAAATAAAATCAGACTCACTTGAGATTAGGTCTGTCAAAAAAAAAAAAAGCAAATTTGTGTTTCTTTGATTATTATTAGGATTGAAAAAAAAAAGGTTTCTAGTTACAAAATGCTGTACTTCTCATACCTAACAATGAATCTGCTAGGAATTTTTCACAGGTGAACAGTGATAGAGAAGGTGTTCGAGAGAATATTAATAAGAAGACTAAGTCTATGCTCCTTGGGTATTTAAACTCTAGAGGTGTAGAAAACAGAAAATTAGGCAGACAAACTAAACAGGTACATACGAAATCCCCAATTCCAGGAATGCATGGATGGGGAAGGTTGGACAATATGTGGGTATGATCCAGGGTCACTTCGTGAACTGTGATTTAAGAGGCAAGGTGGGTGTATGAGAGACATATGGTATCCACTTACCAGCCAGAATACCCCAGAAGTCCACACTGCCCACAGACATCAACCTCAAAGGCATCACTTGAAATCATTAGTCTCTCTAGTAAAAGCATGCTGGCTCCATAACCGATTAAACAGTCACGTTCCATTTCTCCAAGACGCAAACCGCCATCACGAGATCGACCTTCAGTGGGCTGTCTTTGAAATAAATCCGACAAATGTGTCCTTATTAGATTAAATCAACAAAGGGGCAGCATCATGTGCTGACTAATAACACAGGGCTGGATTCAAATCACTTACTGGATAGGGACCTGGAGCAAACTGCTCAGCCTGTCCCTTGGTTGCATTTGCAAAATGCAAAATTTAAGGCTCCCAAAGAGCCTTAAATGAGAGGAGATGCAATCCTAGTGGTTGTTCCTGTTATTAAGTGGTAATAATAAATGATCAAGTAATATTATCTGATGCAATAATAAATCCTTCCCCTAAAACCTAACCCAAGTAGGGTCTCACTGCTGGGCTCACCAGAGCCTTCAGAATCTCGACTTCTCTTCCCTCTTCTGCAGTTTGGGGCACATGTATGTCTATCATTTCAACAGGCATGTGCATTTGCTCAGTTTTAAGTAGTCACTGGACTGAGTCATCCACACCTCTCCCTTGGTTTAAAAAAGTAAACTCAGATGCTCGCCGCTTCATCCCCCACCTTCCCCTGTACTGGAACATGCGAGCCGGGATCAGTGGAAGCAGGCAGGGAACCGACTATTTGTGGGAAATCCCCCAGGGATCGGCCCTATATACACTACATACGCTCTATATTTGAACATCGGGTATCCCCAGCATGATGTGAAGTGGGCATTACTGCTGCCACTTCGTGTCTGAGAAAAACCGAAGCTGCGAGAAGCTAAGTGATCTGTCCAAGGCTCACGGTAAAGCTACGAGGTGGAGGGGAGTTCACATCCGCGTCTGTCTGGCTTCAAGGCCTGTGCTCCCTGCTCCCTCTCCTGGCCCGCGTTTCCTCCACCTTGGCGCAAAGCCCCCACTGAGATGGGAAATTCTCTGCGCTGGGGGCCGCCCGGTGCCCTGTAGGGCCTTCAGCAGCATTCCTGGCCTCCAGACCACCAGATGCCAGTAGCCCCCACTCCACACCCCAGCTGTGACACCCCAAGTTGTCTTCAGACATTGTCAAATGCCCCTGGGAGGCAACACTGCTCGTGGTTGAGAACCAGTGCCCTGAAGTGTCCTTCTCCAACTGGAAGGTGAAGCACTAACACCACGTGAAACTTAGCATTTGTCGTTCCCTTTCCAACAATTATACCCACCCATTCAGCAACATGCAGACACTGTGCTTGGAGCTGAGAACGCTGGTGAATGGGGCCCATGGGGACCTCCCGGAGCTTATTCAGATGCGCGTGCAGGTATAGGCGTCTTCTGCTCCAGTAACAGAAGTTTTAGAAAATGACAGCTGTGGCTTGGGCTCCCAAATAACCTACGTATGTGTTTCCTGTGTGCACACGAGAGCACGCAGGTATACACATGTGTATGTATGTGGTGGGAACGTAAGTGTGCCTACATTCTCACATGTGAACCTTTCTGAATAAGCGCATGTTTGCGAACAGGTACACAGTCAGGGACCATGCCAGGCGACCACTGGCAAGACCTGGGCGCGCTCCTGTGCCCACAGAATGATTTTTAATTGGTTGCTACTGTTTCCTGCTAACCAGACATATGGGATTTCTGCTGATGCCTAACACTCCAAATTCTGACATCTCAGGGAAACAGAAACTTCGTTGAGTTTGCTCATTGCTCTATCTGGGCAATGCAAGGTAGACTCGAATGCATTCGAAATTCTTTCTGTAAATGCTTTTCTCTTACCTGGTAAGAACGGCTCGTGGTCCCCGGGCCCGGGCGTGCATCTTATCCAGGACCATGTGCTTCAGTTTCTGATAGTACACTGGGCCAAAATAGATGTATGCTTCCAAGGGCTCACTGAAAGAAACGTCAGAGTTTTGGGCTAAGAAACCAGAGTTTCGGGCTAACAAGAGACAGCCTTCTCCAGGACCCCTCACTGGCAGGGCCTTGTTTGTTTCAGAACAGGCTTATAAATGAGTGAGAGAGGAGGATTTTCAGTCTGCAGTGAATGGAAAGGCTAGATCTGAAAATAGGAAAACGCCATGGATATGTTAGAAGACATCCTGTTTACTGAAGAAATAAAAACTTAAACAGGTGGTGAGAACGTATGTGCAGCATGGTCCCTCCTTCACGGCTTCTGCCCTAGTGAGGCCGCCGCCCTCTCTCGCCTGGACCCCTACAGACGCTCTTCTGGCTGCTCTCCCTGCTTCCGCGCCCAGCCCTCAACAATCTGTCTTTCACAGGACGAATCAGAGCGATTCCTTCCAAAATGTAAATCACAGCAGGTTCTTCTTCTGCTCTAAATTCCCAATGATTTCCTACCACACGCAGAATCTGTGTCATGCAAATCTTGTATCACAGCCATGAGGTCTCACGTAGTCTGGTTCTTACCCAGCTTCGACTCATGTCCTGTTCCCTTTCCTCACTGCTCATTCTACTCCAGTTAACACCAGCCTCTTCGTTGCTCCTCAAATGGAGCAAGCCTGTCTGCCTCAGGGCCTTTGCACATTCTTCCACCAGGTATTCACACGGCTGTCAAACATTTCGCCTCCTCAGAGACCTCCCTTTCCCTCATCGCCCTATCTAGAGGAGTCCTCCTTTCATCCCCCTACCACCGAGCTTCCACACTGTCTCAACTCTCACTTTGGTCTTATTTTCTTCAGAGCACTTGCCACCACTTAATATAAGAATACACAGTTATTATTTCTCATCTCCCCCAGTGGACAAACTCCTCAGGGTAAACACTTTTTCTCCAGCACTAGAGACCCTGCCTGGCTCATGACTGGTGCTCCGTGAATGTCTGTTAAAACACTGAGCTGACTCAATGAACCCTTAGGAACACTGTAGTAAGAGTTGTTAAAGATAGTGACTATTTCAGGGCTTTGACAGAAGAAACCTTTCTCCTCCAGTTCAGAGCAAAAGCAGGCAGGGGATTCATGCCTCCAAAAAATTTTACCTGCCCCGGAACTTCCTCAAAGGTAAAGAGGAATCTGCCCTGTGCCATTTAATCCATACGCCATCCAGGGAGGGAGACATTGTCCTGCCAATTTTTTTTAAGAGGAAGGAATAAGCACAGCGGGTCTGAGAGGTTAATCAGAGCTGGTGAGCGGTGCAGGGAAGGCAGGGCCTTCCCTGGTACGCCGGCCTGGCTCACATGCAGTGCCACGGCACAAAGCAGGAGTGGAAGAAGCAAAGGCAGCGAGCAACACTGCAGAGGTGTCTGAAAGCACTCGGCCCCCACCTGCCTGCCTTACCTTCTCCCACGCTCAGCACCACCCACACAGGCGTTTGCAGCCTTTAAGCCACTGTGCTGGCTTATGGACAGCCAGATTCATGGAAGACACAGAGCAGAGTGCAAGACACAATGGACAGGGTGTCAGGACACATGGCTCCTGTCCCAGCTCTGTCACGCAGTCATTACATGACCTCTTTATCCCAGCTTTCCTAGTTATACAAGGGGGTCAGACCAAGGTTCTTTCCAGCTTTGATCATCGAGGATTCCAATCCTTCTCAGTATGGCTGCTCATGGTACAGTCGAGGGAACTCTGCCACCTAATGCCATTCCATCAGCCACTGAAGAGAGTCACATGCAATTTTCCCTCCTAGTTATGCTCAAGAATTTGGCAAGGGGTGAAGCTGGTAGATGAATGTGTTGGCAAGTCCTGTGGGGAATTTTGAGCTGACAAGCTAACCTCGTGTTTCTCAAACTCTGCCACTGAGATAACTGGCAAAGGCATGAAAACACAAGCTGGGGCACAGAGAAAGGTGGTGGAGACAGAACCTAAAGCTATCTATGGGAAGCAGAGCATGACCCATTCAAATCTTTCAGTGAAATTATGTCAAAAGGCCAACCAATTCATTCAATGCTTCTGCACATCTTCTGGTCAACTTCTGTATTATTTCTGGAGGTGGAGCAAAGACCAAGACCATCAATTTCCCCAGGAAAACTACAATTTTTGAAGCGGACCTCAGCTACTTCAGTGAGTTGATTTTGAAATGGACCATTACTCTTTTCCTGTAATGTGATTTTCTAGAACATCTCAGGTGTTATACACCTGAGAAAATCTATGTTATCATAGTTTAGATAGATCATTTTAGAAAGCACTCAATATTTTAAAAATATTTTATTTATTTATTTGTCAGAGAAAGAGAGCACAAGCAGGGAGGATGGCAGAGGGAGAAGCAGGCTCCCCGTTGAACAGGGAGCCCGATGTGGGGCTCAATCCCAGGACCCTGGGATCATGACCTGAGCTGAAGGCAGACGCTTAACCAACTGAGCCACTCAACCATCCCAGCACTCGTATTTTTAACAGATACCAATTCTGATGATTTTAATCCCATCATGATAGTCTTCAGCACCAAATCAAGCCCTGGGTCCTTACACACACGTCCACACCCAGTACGGCTTGAATACAAGAGAAGCCTCAGAAAAACAGTAGAAACACCATGTCCCAGAGTTTTATCTGGCACAAAGTACAATGTGCATGTTAACTTAAGCAGCTGATTTGATCCTTTAAAACCATGTGTGAGTCAAGTTTTGAAAGCCTGTCATTCGTGAGAATTTCAGGGATCTCTCATTCTCCCCGGTTAACAAGAGGAGCCAGCGCTCTGCCTGTAAGAACGTTCTTCCTTCTGCAGCCTCACCTCAGATGAACTGAGATCTGTCCCTTGGCAGATGTCAAACCCAGCCTCTCCTCTGCATCAGTCTTCGAATGGTCTGCTCCCCTCACCCTTCCTGCCTCCGCTGAAACACCCACCACCTCACAGAGGTGTCCTAACCCATTCTTTGCCTTCATTTCAGTGAGAGCTGTTTGTACCGATTTGTTCTCATTCCTTTACTGAATAAATATTTATGGAGTGCCTGTGTGTGCAGACACTGGAAATAAAACAGTCAACAAGACAGATGAGCCCTGCTCTCACGGAGGAGACAGATAACAGTATTAGACGGCATTATTACACAGGGTATTTGGTAAGGACGAATGCTACAGAGAAAAATAAGGTAGGAAATGGACAATATGGAGCTGTAGTTTCAAATTAAGGAGTCGTGGTAGGACCTGCTGAGAAGTTACTTTTTGTCTCATTTTTTAATAAGTCTAGAAACAAATCTCACAAGTCAGCTCAGGGACCCCGTCTACTTTGTTTGGCATTATATACTTAGTGAATGAGTGCAAACGTCAGGCCTCTCAGGCCGTCAGAGCATGAATTATCTGATAGTCATCCTCTTAATACAGAGAAAGTTCACTAGTTATGGGATTTTGCATTATATACAATTAAAGTTGTATAGAAATCCTATTTTGGCAAATTACCTTTGTCCTTTTTAAGTGAAGAGCCCCACCAGTAAAACACCACTCCCTAATTTGCCAGTTCTGTGGATCTGGATGTCCCCTTCCTCCCAGTTTTCTTGAGAAATAACTGACATAGAACTGTGAGCAAGTTTAAAGTGTGTGACGTGTAGATTTGACAGACCTACAGGTGCCAATGTGATCACCGCTGCAGTGTCAGCTAAGGCCTCAGAGTTGGGTTTTCTCGTGCCTGACTTCTCAAGAGAGAGCAGCTCATCTTACAGTACACCCGAAGGACTCTTACCTCTTATTCTAATAAAACCACACGTTTTCTTTAAGACGTCTACCCACGAACTCACCCTGTGATGCCAGATGTAACATAGTCCTTCCCCAAGTAGTTATAACCATGGCGAACGAGGTCTTCACACACGTCCTTCACTTTGCTGCCTCCGAACGCCGTGCCGTAGTGGAACCTGCCGTCTAATACGCCGGCCTTGCCGGCCAGCAGCTCAATCAGCTTCCCCACCTGTGGGAGGGAACAACCCAAGTGAGCACCTTCTCGTGGTCCAGGAGGTCTGTGTAGTTAGCTACGGCCTACCTCCCCCACCGAAGACCGAGACGACGACTACAAATAAGAGTGATAAACTAATAGCAGCAAATTATTTATCGCTCTTATTGTGTGGCCCTTGGAACAGCTTAACATGTGGGATCCAAGTTCCTGCCCCCAAAGCCCCATGGGGTGGGCGCTATTATTCCCCTCGCTGTGCACACGAGGGAACTCAGGTACAGAAAGGTTAAGCAGCTCTCCCAAGTACAACTGCTAAGTGGTGGAGCCAGGAGGCCAGACAATAACCATGGGGAGGGAGATACATGGGGCTCAATGCAAGGGGTTCTTTTTGCTGAGGGGTATGTTCCTCCCTCAGAAGACTGCTCTCGAAGGGAACAGCAGACCCGCTCTACACTCCCTCTATACGGGAGAGTAACCTAGCACTCTCGGGGGCTGGGAACCTATTCATGTGGCAAGAGGGTCAAAGGGCCCTTTCTAAAAATAAATTTCAGGGTCCCACGGCCAACACCGCCTACCAACCCACTGCCCACTTTCTTCCTCATAAGCAGCACCTCTGAAAAACATACTGACCGTCATTCGCGATGGGAAGCCGTGTGGGTTCATTATGATGTCCGGACAGATGCCAGAATCACAAAATGGCATGTCTTCCTGAGGGACGATCAAGCCACAAACACCTGGGGGAGAGAAGACCTCACGCCATGGACAGCATGTCGGCGGCAGAAAAGAAGACTACAGGACTCGATCGGGATCTGCCCCCTGCTCTCTCAGTCTCCTTCTCCACGATCTCTACCGTGAGTAACAAAAGCAATTTCCAACGATCCTGCTGGAGCAACCACTTGAAAACGGCTGTCCTTGCAGAGAAGCATCGTGGCCTGTGACCGGTCCGTGGGCATGACGCACAACGGTGCTGTCAGGCTGCTCGCCCAGCCTCTCCTGCCACGGAGACCCGAGAGCAGCCCCTTCGCAGGGCCCTGGCCCCGCCACCATCCCCGAAGCTTCCAGCCCGCAGCAGTTTTGCTCCTTGCCAGCTCCTCTGGGATCTGCTACCTACTGTACCTGAGTCGGAGGGCTCCGACTCTTCTATCAATCAAACACAGAACTACCTGAATGACAGGTGTGCTTCCACTGTGGTTTGAAACAACTGCGACAAGTCTTTGTGGGTGGCTGGTGTGCTAACACGGCGACCAGAGCGCTGGCCGGCTGGCTTTTGCCGGGGCTTCCCCGGCTGGGCCTAAAGGGCCCCAAGGAATTCTAATTCCGACAGCTGACAAGACATTAGTTAAAGTGAACTTTGATGGAAGTTGTAAAGTTGAACAAGAAAATTAAATGCCAAATTATTCCTGGAAGAAAAGACTAGAAGCAGAATTCTATAAACAAAAACCTACCAGCTCTATGAACACTGCTGTCTCTTAAATTAATTGTATTTTCTTACTTCCTTCATATTACTCCAACCTGTAGGGGATTTTGTCGCTTAAATTGTTTTTAATTCCTCTGATTTCTTTTTCTTGGTAGGAGGGACAGGGATATAATTCAGACTGTTAACCCCAATCTATATAATTTAAAATGGGAAAACTAATGTAGAGTGGCGTTGGATGAAGAAATAAAATCCTTTTATATATACTAAGATCAAATTCTTTTTCCCTTGTATATAAAGTTATCAACCATCTGTACCTATTGAGAAGAAACTGCTCTCCCAGAAAGTTTTCATTCCTGTTTGATTTCCACATAATCAAACTGCTTTAAAATAAAATTTTTGTAATGTGTTATAATCGCCAAGAGCTAAAGTCTAAAGAAAAAGAAAGCCATTTGCTTATTTCAGCATTGGTTATTAATATTCTGATTTCTAGTAGCTACCAGTGATATGGTAATTAGATTTGTGGTGTTGAATTCAAGAGCACGTAGGTGCTTTAATTGGCTTTTTAGTTGAGATTGTACTGTTTACTATAAAGAACGTATGCTTTCCTATATGAAGCACAGAAACAATCACTCAGTTCAGTTTATTTCAAACTCAACTACAATGTCTCTGAATTTAAATCAAGCCGAGTGTGTGACCCTTTCTTTCTTCCCTCCCCAAATCCATCTTGTCCACACTGAAATTATCTGACAAACACTCAGGCTACTGGGAAATCTTCTCTGAAAGAGATCAAATTGTAAATCTAGGTGCACCGACAACAACATTGTGTAGCAGTGAACAAAATGTTAAAAATGGCAATTCCTGCAGAGGCCTGTCCTGGGACGTGCTCTGGACAGAATGTCACTTTGGCTGGTGAGGAGGTGGAAGGTTTGGCTAGATCCCTTAAAAACAAAACCAAAGGAAGACCTCGGCACCCTTCAGGAGCGGCTCACAGGGGGAAGCCAGCATCTGCCCCCAACTTGAGAAGGTGGGAGTGAGGAGGAGGAGGAGGTACAGAAGAAGGGGGGAGGGAGCTGGGAATACTGCTTTGGGGGGAGGGTAAGCGGAGAGGGGATTTGCATCTTGGCTTTTTAGTTTTCGTTGACACATTTAATCAGGCCTATTTAACTTTGCTATTAAAATGAAAGCAATGCTCCTTCCCCTGAAATCTGAATCTCTAATAACTTTGCTTGAAATGTGATTAAAATGTAGTACCGGTTTCCTTTTTTGGGAAGTAATTCTACCGGCCCCTTTTTGACACGGCATTTAAAAATACAGACAAGTAACTTTGGGAATTTTTCATTCCATTATAGGAACTGCTTGGGCCACATCCGAATCAAGGGCACCTGTAAGCCAAAAATTAAATCTTAGCTAACTTAAAATTACTTTAGGCTCTGAAAACCCTTTTATATGCCAAGATGGTTCCCATAGCAGACAGCCCTGTGTTGTTTGTTTTGTGTGAAAGTGAATGATAAAAGATCCATGAAATCGACACAGAAAGCCAGAACAGCAGAAAGAACGGAGGGCTCTCCATCACTGGGGCTTCTACCCTCTGCTGACTCGAGGAACAATGGAAGCTACACATCCAACTGCAGATCTAACACAGCTGTGCATTTCATTAGATGAAGAGCACTAGTGACACAAGTAAATAATTAACTTATTCTGGTCCGCTGGCTGTGCTTATGAGACCAGTCATAGCTGACAGATTTTAATACAAGTTAACACAAAGAAACCATAATGAGCTTAGAAGTTAAAACAAAATATTTAGACAGAATTTGATGATCTTGAATCTCAAATGAGACAGATGATTTTTAAAAGTTTGTATTTTACGGAATTCATTAGGGGGGAGAAGAGAGCTCTTGGTCTCCCAACCAGACTTTTCTTTTTTTAAAAAGGTATTTCTCGGTTTCAGAATCAGTCAGAGCCTTCATCAAAGCAAAGGAAGGTTTCTTTTCTTATTTTCATGTGAAAAATTAAAACCGTTCTAAGGACAGAGGCGTAAAATCTCTCCCAAGATTTAGAACTCTCAAAAGTTACAGTCACTATTCCTTAATGCTGGTTTAAAAATGTAAATGATATGCAGTCCGCTCCAGTGTGTTAACACTCCCCTGGATCCTTGAAAAGAGGATGGACTACAAATAAACCATATCTAATGGAAGCTGTTATTGAAACAATTACCGATTCATACCTTAAATGCTTACACAGCATTTCAGATTTTAAAATAAAATTTCATCCCCTGGCTCACGCTGGTGTCTCTACCCCATTGTTTACAGCACAACCTCCTGGCAGCAAAATGCAAATACACCAGTTGAACAGGCCCCCAAACGTGTCAAGGACTCACAGGGACCGACTGGGAATCAGACCACAGGCTACACTACAGACCTTTTAAGAAATGAAAACAGGTAGAGGACAAACCAGAACACAGAACGAGCAGAATGGCTCCACAGTGCCCAACAGATAATATATCATTCCATTAACAGCAATAATCATTTCAAATTATATAAGCAAAGAATTTAGGGCATCTAAAGCCACAAGTCTGACCACCAAGCCACACAGGAAAGGCACATCTAGGGACCCACTGTCACAGTTCTGTGTCAGGCTCTAGACACTGGAGGATCTTAATGCCTCTATTTCCGTGGTCTCGCAGAACATAATATAAATCATTTTAAGAATAGGTTTGCCCAGTGAAAGTTCAGATATTCTGATGAATCATTCTTAGAAAGTATTACTAATTATAAACAGCAAATGACATGTTCACAGGTTGTTTTTGGTTTTTTTTAAACTAGTTTTAGTAAAATGGACCTATCCTAATTCAAACAGAAAAAAATTAAAAGGTTAAAAAAGAAGGAAAAATGAACACATTCTTGCACCATGTCAATACAGGAGGAGCAGCAGCAACCGACAGAAGAAAACTGTAATGAAATCTTTAATTCAAGAGACGTTTTTGATGTGACTTCAGTGAGATGAGCGCCGACTAGCGAAGGGTTTTCATCGATAGCTAGTCTCATCTGAGTATCACACTCTGTTTCACTTTTTAATTGTTGTAATTTTTAGATAGCAACTCTAACCCTCTCTGTATAACCACTGTTGGATTAAGGGCAGTGCTGTGAGGCTGATCTATGCGGGGCCTCTTTGTTTTCTGAGCGAGGAGAGTCCTTTCCCTCAGTTACCAAGCACCCGCTGCGGGACAAGGACTGCCCTGGAGATGGGGCAGGGAGAGGTTCAGGACCCAACTCCACTTGAGAGGTGTCCTGTGCAGATTAAAACGACTGAGTATCGACAACGAAAACACAGACACCATTCAGCGTGTCACCTTCAATGCTCTAAATGAGGCAGAGCAGACTGGGCAGTCGGTTCTGCTGAAAGGATACTAATCGGGGGCTAAATGATCTACTTTTACCTTCTGCAGGTGCTTACGTCTGAGACAAGGCTATTTATTCTGCAAGCTGAACAGTCTCTGCACTAATGAAGGGTGAAATGCTGCAGTGATTTTTCTCTATCGATCACAGTGGAAGAAAAGTATTGATGTTTAGTGAAGGAGTGGCCACTTGGCCATACCTGGTGTTAATGAGGTTTGTGGATTGAGGGGGTGGTGTTCCATCTGCAAAGGGCTCACTAACCCCCTGGACTCTCAGATCTAAGTAAGGATCTAAGATCCAAGTAATCAGGCGACCTAAATTTGACTCTCTGTCATTCAAGTGATATTGTGCTACTCTGGCTGGGGGGAAAGCACCACTTTCTGGTGAGCCTTAGTTGTTTGGTCTTTGTAATGGGAATAATTAGCACCTATCTCATGAGGCAATTGTGTTAGAAGAACAGATGAGCTAATGTCTGAGAGGTACTTTAAGGTCCTTAGAGAAAGGCAGCATCTAAATACAAGGAATTATTATTATATAAGAAACCTAATTACTCTCAGCAGGAAGCAAACTAGCAAAGCAAGAGACCAGCCTAATGAATAGAAGGAGCAGCAGCAGTGGCACAAACTGGAGGCAGAGGCCGAAAAGCTTGCTTGGGCCGGGCTGCTCAGCCCATTTCACATTAGCAGGACAGTGTCCCCTACTAACTTTACAACTCACAGGGCCTGGGCTGCAGACTTCTAGGGCGAAAGAGCTGACTAAGTGATGAAAGCAGGGGTGAGTGGCGGGGGTAAGCAGCGGGAATGCTTCCCAGTTTGTCTGTCTGTATCAAGGAAGAAGTGTCTTTGCTCTGAATGAACTCATCTCGATAAGCCTTTCCATATTCAGAAACGTAAATCTCTACATCAAAAACGTGAAGGCTAAGACAGGTGGTTCCTCCTTTCTTCCCTCCCTCCTTTCCAGTTATTGAATTAACCTTCTTTTATTTTTCACACCAGCACCTTAAATAATCCCCAGGGGGAGGGGAGGAGACAAAAACTGTTGAATCATATGAGCTTTGTTTTGCCGTTGAATCACTTCCAGATCTATCACATCTCTTGCCATATCCCGGTTGACATAATTTTAATTCGGCTCTTCCTTACATGTTAACAGATAAATAATGCATAAGAAATCTTGATTAGCTTTCTTATTAAAACATCACTCTAAATGAGAGGAGGCGCTAGAAGACAATACAGTTTTTACACGGCTTTCCCATGAGCAGTTGAATGGTTTGATGTGATAAATTTGCATAGTCTGAAGCACACAAAGGGCTGATTAATTGAAACCCTTACAATGCTTCTGGAAGCAGCTATTGTAAAACAATAACCATAGGAACTTTACAAAATACACACGGCTGAATGTGTCAAGAGCTTAATAAAATGTGTTGAGGCTACACTATTTGGAAACAGAATTGGAGATTTTTATTCTGGGCCATAAAACACTAAACACCCTAATTTCAAAGCTTTAGTTGGGTATTTACTGAAAGGTCAGAGGGTTACTAGCTAGCTACCGAAGACCAAAATTCGTTCTTAAAAAAGTAAATTACGTTAAAATCTTCTTACAATTAAGGGGTCCATGTAGACAAAATAATCCTGATTTCTCACACTAAAGAGTTCCCAGAATTTGTTTTTGGACCAAAATTCTGAAGGGTCACTTGGCATCCTACCCCTTGTCCCGGGGCTCCCACTGTTCGCCCCATTGGCCCCCTCTCCCCTCCCACTTAGAATCTTTCATTCAAGCAGGATCAAGCAAAGTAGGGAGCCAAAGACATGCAGACTTTGAAGCTTCAGCTAGCGGAGCGGATTGTAGGCCCCTCAAGTGCCACATGTGTACAAGGTGCTATTAGTATGATGATTATTTTCAGTCAGAGCCTTTTCATTCTCTCGATTTGAGAAAACAGAATCAGGAAAAAGGACATACATGAACACCTGGAAAAATCAAAGTTTTGCACCGGAGCTGGCTGAACAAACTTTACTCTCAGCTTTTCTGCCACATAGGAATTGGCATTTTCTTACTTCCCACAGCCTCTTTATACCGACCGTGTACGGATTCGGTAACGTGCTGGGAAGTCAGGGTCGGTTTCCTTTTCTTCTAATAAACACTCGACCAAAATCTTAATACAGTAACTCAGCAACTTGTTTTGCTTTGGAGTAACTTTTATTAATGTGAAACAGAAGCCAGCTGCTTTCTAATGAACCGCCATTGACAGGAGAGGGTCAAAAAAGACTCTTCCGAACCATTTTACCGGTAAATACATGATCCTTAGGAACCACAGATACTCGGGGCCAGTCCACGAAAACACTGTATTTTGACAAGACTATACTTCTATTTTAAAACAAAAGTCGGCTTCGCTCTGTTTAAACTGGCTGTCTGAGGATTTACGGGGAGACTCCGAGGAACGTAGGCCTTTATCTCAGATTTGCAGTTATTAAAAAGCTTCTGTTTGCCAGGACAAACACTCTTGCTCAAATACAGTTTTTCCTCTCCTTAGGAGTACTATTTGGTATTGCTGCCCGATTCTGTGATCTACAGGACCTTTGTTGGAGGTGCTAATCCTTTTTCACATGAGAGACTGAGAAATGTTCTTTCAGGGAAGTGATATATTGCTTTTTTTTCTCCCCACATCAAAGGAGTCTACTTTTTCCTCCCTCGTTGTGAACGGCAGCAAAAGTTGGAGGAAATCTGGAAATATAATAATTTGGTTTGTCTGCATACTGAAGGGAAACTTAACCTGGGAACTCCTTAGGCTGACAGATAATTTCTGTTAAACTTTTTAAAAAAAGAGCAGGAAATCTGCTCACCCTACTCATAAATAAATAACCATCAGAAAAAGTAAGGCTCAAGACAAAAGTGTTTGCCTTTGATGAATTCCCTTCATATAGAACTTGGACCAAAACTCGAGAGGCTTAAATATGTAATTTTGACTTTAATAAAAAGTCTCGTTTCAAACATGACTCCAATCACATTATATGTGAATGTCTTTTTCTATCTTCAACTCTGTATACAAACATTCTAGACCCATGTTCCGCTCTACTTTCCCCCATGCAGCATCATGGTGCCCCTGTCACAGAAGTCCTCTGAAGGTACCTAGGGGTCTGAAACACTTGGAAAAGAGAATAAGACATCAGGGTTCTAATACTTCTCCCCAGCTCAGATTAAAACACACTAAACAAAACTGTCCTTTCTTTGTCAGCAAATACAACAAATCCCCAATGTCGGTGTGTGGAAGTATTTTTCGTTCTACCAAGAATGAACTGCTCTAGAGATTCCACAGTAAAGGCCCAGCTCTTCTAGGGGGAGCAGATTCAGTGACATTTAGGGATGACATACACAACAGGCCTCACGGAAGACCCAGAGGAGGGCTGTACTTCCTTACAATTCTCTGAATTTCCTTATCTAAAAAGTACGCCGGCGTGGATGCGGCCTCCCGCTCCCGCTGGAGTCTCTGCGCTGTGACACCCTCCTCCTCACACAAGACTTATTCTTCCTCCACACCTGGCTCTCTGCTTAGCGCTCCTCCACGCCTGAGGTCACACAAGGCAATGCTGCTTACGAGGCTGTCGCATTTTTAACAGCTCCTGCTCCAACACTGGCTCTTCGGGGGGCCTTCCCCGATCAGTGACCTCACCGCCTGCCTGTCACCTGGGACCGATGTGGGCTCCCAACGACTCGGTGCTGAGGCTCTTGCTCCAGTTCACCCCCTGCTCTGTCCTCTGCCATCTGCCCCCTGAGCTGGTATGACACCTGGCCCAGAACCACGGCCAGGTGGGCCCCGCTTCATGTTTGTCTCCCTCAGCTACTCGGGACCACCCCCACCTTTGAGCTCATCAGGCTTGAGCAGGACACTCATGTTCTGTGAAAGCAGATTCTGAAGTCTCCTCTGATTGCTGGAGAGGATATTTTAAGAAGCTGTAGGGGTGGAAATGCAGTCTACATGCTACATGTGTACCAAAAGAATCCTTGCTCACAATAGCTTCGTCAAAGTAAACTACTAACAAAGCACGACAATCAGGCAATCTGCAGGAACACACTGCTTTCTGAACACCGAAGATAACACACACAATGCTCTCAGTGCAAGAGGAAAAAAGAAATGGGCATGAAGATACATTAAATCAAAATGATCTTTACATCCGCTCCTAGAGCCCACATACGTGTCCACTTGTGGGTGACGCTACGAAGGACAAAATACTATTTCCAGACAATCCTGCCTTCCGAGAGTGAAAAGGAAATCTAGCTAACACTGCTCTTCCTCTGGCATGTGTCTGGGGCAAAAGAGAATCAAATCACTGCAGGAATCATGGTGTGACCCATTTGCCCTCAAGACTCCCAGCATCAGGGAACTCTGTCAGCTCATTTCAACCACAGAGAGCACGGCTGAGGCTGGGGACTGCCTTCTCCATGCCCTTCACGGCCCACTTGCCAACATCCAGCTCTCTGAGGCCTGAAGCAGTTCCTCTTTGGGCCCCCCACTAAGGGGGCTGGGTTGTACGGTTCTTTGCAGATGCCACGAGCTGTGCCCACCGCATGTCAATGTTCCACACCAGCTCACTGTCCTCACTGTCCCTAACGATGCCAGCTAGCCAGAGGAATCAGGAGAATGGTCAAAGTTGAGGGCTCAACAATTTACTTCCTTTCAATATCTGCTCAAGTTTTTGACAGAATTTTAACCAAGGCCACGAAAGCCTGGCCAGAGGACTGATTAAAGAAGGGAACAGGGACCATGTTTTACAATGAGTTGATTCTAGAAAGGAAGGGATTCCTGACAAACACAGCTTTATGTTACTAGTATGTCTTAGTACGGCGGTTTGGCGGGTATTTCTGGTACAAAGTATGCAGGGATTAGTATTTACTCCAGGCTTGTGGCAGAGGAGAGCCTGTCGACTTGCTTATCCAAGAATGGGAATTTTGAGAAAATGACCACCTTAAGGAGGAGATACAGGAAAGATAAAAGAGATATTAGGTTTCAGTTCCAAGAAAAGGTTGTTTCTCTCAAGGGGGGGGATTCCCAGGGAATACGGCAATCTGGGGGCAGAGTGACAAAGGGATATCAGAAGAGAAAAGAGTCACCTTTAACCAGATTTACCAGAATGGGAAATGTACTCAGACCAAAAACCGGGATTTGAGTCCTGGCTCTGCCAGCAATGAGCTGCAACAGGCAAGCTACTCATCATCCCCCTGAGCCTCAACGTTCAGGTTCACAGAGTAGGAAGGAGTAACGATACCAATTAGACTGTAAAGGTTAAGGATAGAACAAAAATGTTTCTAACTTATAATAACACAGAAGGTAAAAAATGGTATAAATTTACATGCACATGAAGTCCACATTTTATCTGCAGCCTTAACCTCTCCCTGGAGCTCCAGACTCTAGGTCCAAGTGCCCACCTAACATCTTTACTTGGAGTCTCCTGGGGCTTCTCAGACCTGAGGTCCCAGATCCTCAACCCTTGCCCCTGCTAACTCCCAATACCCCCTTCCCAGTTCTCTGCTGCCTGGTAAACAGCAGCAGCAGCTGCTCAGGCTTCGTCCTCACCTTCAGTTCCTGCCCTTCCTCCCCCAACACCTCGGCCACCAGCAAGTCCTGCTAGCCGGGCCTCCAGAGCACACCCTGAGGGCATCACTTGCCCCCACTCTCGCAGTGTTCCTCCTGAGCACACGCCACCATCCACTCTGCCTGGACCACCGGACAGTCGCCCTGCTCCCCTCCTCACTCCCCTCCAATCCGTGCTCGCTCCCCCAGGATCCAGGGTGATCTCTCAGATTGGAAGTTGGATCTCCTTGTGCCTGTCTTAGACTCATCACCCAATAGTCCTACAGGCTCCCAGCACATTAGGAACAAGTTCCTGTGGGACACGCCCCACCCCCCCTTCTCTCACCCCGAGCACTCCTCCACAGGCTGTACTGGCCAGAATGGCCTATATTCTGTCCCTTGAATACACCAAGCTCACTCATGCCTCAGGGGTCTTGGACATAATTGTTCCAGACAGCTGTTTGGCTGGCTCCTCCTCATCCTTCAAATGTCATTTCCCCCATGAGGCCATTCTTTTTTTTTTTTTTTTTTTAAAGATTTTATTTATTTATTTGACAGAGAGAGAGAGATCACAAGTAGGCAGAGAGTCAGGCAGAGAGAGAGGAGAAAGCAGGCTCCCTGCCGGGCAGGGAGCCCAATGCGGGTCTCAATCCCAGGATTCTGAGATCATGACTTGAGGCGAAGGCAGAGGCTTAACCCACTGAGCCACCCAGGTGCCCCATGAGGCCGTTCTTGATCAGCAGTCTACAGCACACCCCCCTCACCCACAGACCAGTCATCTTCCACATCATCTTCCAATCACAACACTCAACACAGTCTTAAACGATCAGGGTAGTATTTTCATTTACTTTTCTTCTGTTTCCTCCTCCAGGAGAACACCAATTCCAGGAGAGGAGAGACCCTATCAGTCCTGTTTACCATTGCGTCTCCAGTACCTAAAACACTGCCTGCCTGGGACACGGTGAAAGCGAGATCAACACACGAGTTAATGACATCAGCACTTGAGATAACCCTCTGTCACCTCAAGTTCAATGAGACAAAGCTGCTTTGTGACTGGTGCCATCACTTACCAAGCTTAAAGCCAGGCCTGGGGCCTCTTTCCTCTTTATTCCTGTTGGTTAACAAGCCCCGCTGA
>LNAC01000340.1:1128374-1254810 GCA_002007465.1 Ailurus styani
CCCCCCCCGCCCCTTCACAGGCCCCGCTGCATCCGCCTCACCCAGTCTCTGCGCCTTCCTTTCCTGCCGGTCTGCAAGGGACCTGGAACAGACCCAACAGCGGAAGCTCACCTTTACTGGCTGCTGGTTGTGCACCAGACACTAGCTTCACTGCTTTATACACGTCGATTCCTTCAATCCCAGTGACAACTCCTAGAAAAGTGTCCCCATTTCAAAGATGAGGAGACCAAGCATAAAGAGATAAAATAGCTCACTTGGTTAGGGCTCAAGACCTCTACCTCTTTGTCCTACTTTCTCCCAACTGGAAGGCCCTCTTAAAATGCTGAACAGAGGGCGGCCGTGAAGAAAAGGGGAAGGTATCTGTTCGGGACCCACACAGGACAGGACGACAGCTGTATACTCCGGAGCAGCACACTCAGGCTCCACGGAAGCATCAGAATGGGACCACCAAAGAGTAGCTGTCTTGGAAAGCAGGAGGGGCTGTCCCTCACGGGCCACGCACAGTGGAAAATCACCTGCCAAAAATAAGCTAAAAGAATTCTTATTCCAGGAAGATGGGCCCAGACCTGACTTCTAAAAGGTCTTTTCAAACTCCAAGATTTGATTCCTACCCACAAATAACTCCCACCTGCTCTCTCACTACTGGCCTTCCTCAGGTCATTTAGCCGGTTACCACATGTGACCTTCTATATTCATCTTGTTGCTTCGGGGGCAGAGTCAACTCTTCGTAGGCCTCAGCAGAGGGGGGATGGCCTTCCTAGCTCCTACGAGCCCAACAGAGTTTTGAGCCCACAGTAGTGACTGAAATATGACCAAACAGACTTCACTGGGGCTGTCAAGACACACTCCTCTTGGTGCCCAGGGTGGGCATGCGTCCTCAGTGACTCGGCCGGAAAAGCCCCAGGGGGCTTGTGATTTCAGTTACGCCTGGGGAGCTGGGGAGTCTTGGGTGGTGATGCCCCAGTACCAGTCTAGACAAAGATGACACATCCCACTTCCGGTATTAATTAGGAAGAATAAATTGCACTAATTTGGGGAATATGATTTTGGCTTATTATATCTGTACATTTAAGATATTTTACATAATAAATTACTCTACAAATACAGTCACGGGAAACCACATTATAGGCAAAGTGCTGAACTGGGTGCTTTGGAGGTGAAATAAATTAGAAGGGTGTGTTTCCCATCCTCAGTGAACCTAAAATGTACTTACCTAAGTTAGCCAACAGGGTAACTGGGTGGATATTTAGCCACCTATAAATTCTTTTAACAGAACCACTGCTATTTTTCAAACTCACAATTTCATTTATAATTGGAAAGAACTTCACAAACCAGATACCTGCTAGTGTTGTGCCTCTTGTTTCAGATGGGTAACACTCAGGGAAAGGAACAAAATGGTAGATCTTATTAGCTACAATGATAACCCAGGTGAAAGATAAGCTATTCTCAGATCATTAAGAACTGACCAAATGTAATACCCTTATGATGGTTGTTATATTTAGGTTAAAATTCTCAGTGTGTGAGCTTTAAATATTTTAAGTTAGTTTTCAATATTAGAAATGATTAAAATGGCCAATAAAACCAAGAAGCGTTAGAGGCAAAGCTCTGGTCAGCAGACAAAAGTTTGGCACTCTTAAGTATTCCTCTCACCTTTTGCTAATTTAAAAATAATCATCATCATTTTAACTTCAGTTCTACAAGTTGCAGTAAAAAACCCCCAAGCACACTAAGCCTATTGTGTTGAGCACTCTCAAACAGCAGACATAGGGGTTCCCAGGGCCGTTGAACAGGGCCGTTGAAAGGCCTAGCTCTACTCCTTCTCCAAACCTAACACTAGAGTTGAAAAAAATTAAGGTATGAACCTATAAGAAAAAGAATAGGCAAGAGATAATGATACAGCAGGGAAAGCTGAGGAGTAAAGAACAGTTAAGTGGCTAACAGAAGGGGAAAGGGAAACCCAAGCACCTGCAGAGAAGCATGGAATGTTCTCCCCCCGCTCCATGGAAGGCTCAGGAAACAGAGACAAAAAAGACGATGAAAAGCGGAACGAGGGGTAGGGCTCAGTCACCCCAAGCCATCAGCAATCCCAATGGGTGCTACTTTTGAAGTGCGTCCAGATTGATCCCTTCTCACCATTTCCCCATCATCAGGCTTTTCCCCACTCACCACCAACTCCCGTCCGGTTACCGTACGAGCATCTGGCCGGGACCATGCCTCTCCTCTGCCCCCCAGTCTGTTTTCATTACTGTAGCCTGAGCAGTCACATCATCTCCCTTGGGCTCCTCCTGCAGGTGTCCATCTTACTTAGAGTAAAAGCCAAAGTTCACAGAGAGGCTCTGACGACTCTGCTCACTGGCTCTGCTCCGGTCACCCCGGCCTCTAGCCCTTCTGGGGGTCCTCCAGCTCCATCATTCTTGGCCAGGCCTCTGGCCCCCAGGCCTTCCTTTTGCCTCCAGTGCTCTTTGGCCAGGGACGGTCTGCTCCCTTACCTCTCTCAGTGGCACCTTTTCAAGAAGGGGCAGTTCCTTCACCATTTGACCTAAAATTTAAACTACTGACCACATGCCTTCCCCCAACATGCTTCCTAATCTCCCCTTTATTTTAAAACATCTCTCTCTTGCCCACAAGAATGTAAGCCCCAGACGGACTAGAATTTTGTCTGTTTTGTTCACTGCTTATTCCCAGGGCTTAAAACAGTACCAGGCACTTAGAAGGTACTTAATAAGTATCTGTAGAAATAACTGAATAAGAAATCATCGACACCTGACTTTCTGTTCCCCACCCCATATAGTCAGGAAACTACATGTCTCCCCCAACGCTTACTTAAGAAACTGAACCACGGTGACCCGACACCCAAGGGTAGCAAGCACAGCAGGTAGTGGCATAAGGAACCAGCCTGATACAGCGGAATTAAATGAAAGTCTGTGCACTAAACAGTGGGCCCCAGCCCCCTGCCCCTACCTGGCTCTCTGAAGGTCAGCTGATGTCTTAAAACTGCCCCTTAAATACTCCAAACTTCCAGTAAAAGTCAGAAAGATCCTACTATGGGGAAACTGACTGACAGCCTGATCCCCCTACAGTCAGGTCCACTGGTGTCAACAAATTCTATTCCTGGGCCACAAAGCATCCAACTGCTTTTTAGGGTACATGGGTATACCAGGTAGAGGAAAGCTCCCAAAAATGACGATCAGACCCTAAAACAGACAGAAAGAGAAGAAACCTCTCAAGGAATATAGACAATGAGGAACAGAAGAAAACTGAAAAGAAAAACAAAAAACAAAAAACTAAAACTAAAAATGAAAATAATGCTAAAATATATATACTCACAGCTGTAAAAAAGACTATAAATTTAAAATTTTAACTAGAAATTAAAATATAATAGGTTAAAAATCTGGAAAATAAAAATCAAATCTCCTACAAAGAAAATCAAGAAGATAAGGAAATGGATAATGAGGGTACAAGGAACATGATGAAGGGAGATTATCAACAAAATAAGAGAATGTCCAAAAATGGAAGGAACTTGAACTTCCAGAAAAGGTACCTGATTTCCTAGGACAAGGAATGAAAATTTTAGAATTCCAAGAACAGAAGAGGGATAGTAAAAGCTTTGCAGGGAGGGGCAGGAAAGTGAGGAGGGAGATAGGAAGGGAAAGAGAGTGAAACAGGGTGCACATACACACAGATTAGGAAGAATAATGTAACATGGAATCTAGATGATAATCCAGCAATGTCATCAGAATCCTTAGAGAAAAGAATTTTTTAATCTAGAATTCTATAACCAACTAGAGTATAAATCAAGTGTGAGGACAGAAAATGTTCAGATATACATGATCTTCAAAAATTTACTTCTTGTGCATCCTTTCTCAGCAAGTGAACAGACTATTCCACTATGGTGGGGGGTAGGGAGTGGAGATGATATGGGATGAGCTAAAAAACAGAGGCTCAAATGGGAATTTCATAAATGACTACCACTGAGCAGATCTAGCATGTCTCATGGAATGTGTCTCCCACCCTGAGATTCCCGTGTTGAAGTCCTAACCTCCAGGAGACCTCAGAAGTTGACCCTATTTGGAGACAGGGTCTTTAAAGAGGATAGTAAGGCTAAATGAGGTCATGGGGTAGGCCCTAATCCAATATGGCTGTGTCCTTGTATGAAGAGGGAAAGCCGTCAGGGTGCAGGCGCACAGAGAAAAGACCACGTGAAGGCACAGGGGCCACGTGGCCACCTACAAGCCACGGGAAGAGCTATGAGAAGAAGCCAAACCTGCCATGACCTTGACCTTGGACTTCAGTCTCCAGAACTGTGAGAAAATAAATTCCTGTTGTTTAAGCCTCAGTCTGTGGTACTTGGTTAGAGCAAACTAACACAGAGTATTTTCTAACCTTTCTTGAAAACATCGCTGGGACACACAAGATGAGGCCGCTCAGGGCCCCCCACTGAGCCAAGCTCTGCCCAGTGCTCTCATGGCCTGTGGGGATCCATTCTGAACACACTGCAGCTGTTTTCTCTTGAGAGGCTGTTGATGGTATAGAAGAACGATAACAGGAATAAGAAAATTCAGCAAATTTTAAAAACAAGGTAATTATTAACTTCTGAAAAAGTACAGTTATACAATAGAGAAAATGCACTCATCTACTTGGTTTGGGGGTGAACGATATTTATGTGATCACAATAATGCAATTTAAATAATTAAATAACCCCAAATTATGATATCTGTGCAAGGAATGGAGGTGGGGAGTAAGAAAGAGAGGCAGCAAAATGCTAGCTCCTCCTGTCTATCATAACAGAAAATCAGTAGGTAATCTCTAGAATAGATGAATGCATATATAGCTACTTAAAAATACTATTTTGAAATACAAAGGTAAAAATGAGAAGAAATTGCTTCTGGGAAGCAGAACTGGGGAAAAGGCAGGGATTGATGTTTTTCAGTTCAAACCCCCCTTTTTGTAGTATTTGACCTTTTAAAACCAGTGCATTTATTATCTGATTAAAAAACCATCCTTAAAAGAACCAAAAACAATGTTTAGGTACGGGTCCTACATCCTCTTTCCACCACTCTCTAAAGAATTACACTGCCTATTTTTTGTTTGCCCGTTTCCCCCCAATCTTTTCAATAAATCTGATGAAGCTGTAAGAGAAGACGGTATCAGGGGAAATCGAGGCTAATCAGAAGGTTTTCATCCTTGGATTAAAAGCCATCTGGAAAAGAAAACTAGTGAGACGAACTCCTCCCTACAAGTGAAAGGTCACCTAACCCCAAGAGGGCTTCTTTTCGTTTCATGGAGATGTACAAGTCAAGCCCCACTAAGGTTGAACCGATCTCCAGAACCTGCTGTTTCAGATCACTGCAGACTGGAAACCACTTCTGTCAATGAATATTATCCCTCTCATATTAGTAGTTTGAAAAATGTTAGAGCACAAAGATCTGACATTTTACCTGTACCTGTAGAGGTCTGTATTTACAGCAGCTTACTAACAAGTGTGTTCCTCATTTTCAAAAGTACTGTTTTCAAAAGCACACATACACACTCACATATTAAATACAGATGAAAATCTGAGTAAAATCAGTCCATCATGAATACCAAATATGTCCCCATTCATTTCCCTACCTTCAATTTATTCATATAATCAACCATTTATCAACTACCGATTGGGTATCCTCCATGAGAAAGGCTCTATCAGGCTTCATGAAAATAAAAGGACATAACACCTGTCCTCAAGTTTAGTGGAATTAGAACAGAGTGGATAATCACTGAAATGTCTGCCAGCCTTCCACTCTTTGCACAATACTCCAGTGGAATAAAACATGAGGATTTAGGATATCTCAAGTTTATAAACAGATTCAGAATGAAGACCTTCTCTTACAGTGTGCATTCTTGTAAAGCATCCGTGCCAACATTTTATACGAAGAGTATCAAGCTTTGCCCTTATTCAGGGAATAAGTCAAGTAAAATAGAGGCTGTGAACAAGATTATGGGGTTACTCCAGAATGACATAGGAGTACATCTCAGAAATTGTCTAGACCAAGAGAAAGGGAGAAATAGTTTCAATACAGAGAATTTGTTTTTCACTGGTAAGTAGTAGAAAACACTAGAATCTCAAGAAATGTTTACAAACACTGAAAAGGTAATAAGAGTTAGCATCTTAGGGAATTGTATGAAATAGAAATGTCAAATTCACATGAATAAAAAGAATTTTTTTAAATAAGATACAGGCTAAAATAATCTTGTCTGTCAACTGAACTAAAAATGTTTTTGATGAAACAGTTATCTTAGTGGCACAGTTTCATTGATGGAAGGAATGACAACTAAGGCTGGATTCATTTGACTAAATAAATTGTCATGTTTTATATACGTGTTTTGCAAATAAAAGTTGAAATCAGCAAGAACATAAAATGCACTTATCTTCAGACCAACTAATTAAAAACAAGAAGACATTGCACTAGGAATTTACCAGTAAAGAGGAAACACAAAGACGGAGAGCAGAAGGCATGACAACCAACGTCCATAAACCAGGGATCACCACCCTCTCTTCTTGAGCAACTACTGTGTGCCCGGCACAAAACTAACTGCCTGCCACTCGGGACAGCACAGCTTCAGGAAGGAGCATGGACTCTGGAGCCCCAAAAACCACATCTACCGCCAACTGGGGACACTGGGCAAGCGGCTCATGTCACTGTGCCTCTAAGATGCTGATGAAAACAGCACCGACGTCCCAGGGCCGGGTGAGAAGCCAGCGAGTCAGTATACGGCAAGTATGGAGAACGCTGCCAGGCACACAGTCAGTTTTAGCTAACGCAGCTCAAAGTGTCAGCTGCTCCTGTAGTTCTTAAACTAAGTGGCAGACACAGCCACAGTTCAACCCCCAGGGCCAACGTTCCACTCGGAAACATGGCGGATATACAACTAAAAGGGACCCTACTGAAAATGAGTTACTCGGTAGTGATGCAGTGCTGTTTCCTGAAGATAAAAAACAAGACAAAACAAAGGCACGAGTGCATGAGAACTCATCGGCAACCACCAGTGAGGAGTGGGCCTTGCTGGTGGGATCAGGTGCAGACACCCATCGAGGTGAGGGGCCGCGGGGCAGCAGGCGTCGGGAGACCTGGGCTGCGGGGCGGTACCTCGGCCTGGCTGCCTGGCACCCGGGCCCTGCGCTTCCTCACGCCTCCACACGGGGCCCCGAGGCGCCTTCTCGTGCTGACCTCAACGATACTGCGGCCCAACACACAGTACTGGAAATACGCACCTTCCATAAAAAATAGGTGTTGCTCTTTATTTTTTCAAACAGCTACCCATATTTTAGTGGGTACGTCATCTAGAATGGACTCATAATTATAATCTGGGGGGGAGCAGTTGCTAAAGAATGAAATAAAGGCAAAGAGAGGCAACCCTGCGGTACATTTTTTCAATGCCATTAAAATATAAAGAGGTTAAACTAAGAGATAAAACAAGCATAACTTTGATATCAATGTAATAATTTTTCCAATGGACTAAATCTTCTGAACAGGGAAAGGATATACAACATTTCTCATGTATGTGGTTAATAAATACTATTTTCAGTTTTATAAACAAGTTGAGGAATGACAAAATTTACCTTTTTGCCCGTGACGGCTACTGAATTTGTCTCCAATCTCTGGACGCCTGGTCTGTCTCAGCAGCATTTTGATCAGAAAAGCATCTTCAGCATTTGAAGAAATCATCACTTTTTCAATATATGAATCCGTTGCCCCTTTGTAGCTAATAGTAAGAGGAAGTCACCAAAATAGTTTTCAAACTGCCCTTGGTGAACCTATCGCTCACAGGCCATATTTTATTTAATGTCAACCACAAAATGTTTTGACATTGCCATTCTGGACTCTGAAACATGCCTTTTGTTTTTCAACATTAAATTCAAAGGTTACAATTCCCCTTTTACAGTCCTGGTCTGAAAGAGCTAACATTTAGTGAGCACTTAATATCAGGCAGGCATACGGCAATGCGACCTACACCAACATATTATTCACACACGGCTACTCCCTTATTGCAGACAAGGAAACGGGATGCTTGGAGACCGAGAGAGGCAGTTTGGAAGGATCGCAGAGCCCCAAGGAAGGTTTCATTTTCTTTTAAGGGTAAGAAATATGTGAGCACACTTTCTAGCCTACAGGGAAGGAACCAATAGAAAACTGGTTGAAGATATGGAAAGACAGCAGAGAAAATGACAAGAGTCAGGTCTGTAAAACACTAGATTAAATGAAGAACCCAGGAAGAGGAGGGGCAGGCTTCAACGAGGAAAAAAGATCTCCTTCTCCAGGACAGGAAGAAAACCAGCTAGCATAACCACCTATCATTCTGAAACAGCTTTCTGCTTTGTAGGATTGGGTGCAAGGGTCCTGACACCACCCCTAAGTGGAGGGCCCACTTTCTCCCCTGTGCTCCCACTGCATAGACAATCCATGGCACCCACAGCAAGGAAGCATTTAGCATAGTGGGCAGGAGTTGGGCTCTGAAGCCAGACCGTGTGAGTGTGAGTTCAAATCCTGACTGCCACTTATAGCTGTGTGACCTTGGTAAATTACTTAACCTCTCTGTTTCTGTCTTTCAAACAAGGCCATTGAGAGAGCCTGGTTCAGGGGTGGTGGTAAGAACAAATGAGCTAACATCTGTACAATGCCCGGAATGGTACTGGTACAGTGAACGTTCTCAGCTAAGCCACGATGCTCATGATACTCCCCGTACTTATGTTTTTATGCATGTCTTTGCTAATGAGATGCGGCTCCTTGCAGGCAAGGCTGGTGGTGTCTTTCGGCTCTGTATCCCCATACACACGGCACGGTGGCTGGCCTGGAGCAGATCTCGGCTGTGTGTTGAATGGATCTGCTGGCCTGGAATCCAGCTCTCCTACGTCACGTCCTGGCCCATCTCTTGAACTGGATTAACTCAGTTCCTGGGCTAGATTAAGTATCCTGTTACTTCTTTTAGTTTTGCTTTATGTCACAATGTGGCTGCTACCACTGGCCCATGGCTCATCTCACCAAGTCTCATATTTCACTGTATTTGACAGCCCAGAGGATACCTGTAGATTAATAAGCACAACTCTTTCATTGTTCAGATGAAAAACCTGAGCCCAAGAGTTTGAGTGCTTCATGCATGTACGGTAACCCACGACACAACCGGTACGGAAGCCCAGCCGTCGTCCACTATGGTGGTGATGCCACACTGGGGCCAGTGAGTTTTACTTATTTACTTATTTAACACAAATCTGATTGTTATCACCCTCTACCGAATGAATCCCCGAGCACTGCATAACCTCGTCCCAGCAGGGTACACTGGTCCTCCAAACCCAGGTGCTCCTCTGCCCACGGGGCCTTCACACCTCAGTTCCCTCTACCTGGAACCCCTGCCTATCTGGCCCCCCACTCGAGCCCAGGTTGGAAGGCCCACATGCCTCCACAGCCGAGTTTTTCCTTCCATGCCATGCTGTCTTCAAATGACAACTATCACCACCCCAGACTGTCCTGTCTACTCTCTAACCCTCCAACAGCTTAACGTCTAATTTCCCCTAGCCCTTCTCTCTCTCTCTTTTGAATCTTCCTATGTATTTCTGAGGCACAACCAATACCTACGTGATGGGCACATCCTTGTACTGCGGCTGCTGGGGCACATTACTTCCTTCCAGAGGAATCTGAGTTACTGTGGGCATGGACTTATTGACCAGCACTTGTTTGTTCTCTACCTTCTCACCTAAGAAGAAGAGAAGGGAATTACTGCCCAATCATTGTCATCTCTGTGGAATACAAACATTACTGGAACATACAATTATGTGGTTAGATGGGTCCATGAAATACACACAAGGAAGGAAAAAGCTGATACCGTGTGAGCTAGATAGAGTTCAACAGGGCTCTTCTAGACTTGTGCCAGCCCATTTGAGAAATCAGATGAGTGCACAGCATGTAAAAAATCAAGAAACTGATTTAGGGGACCATACTAACTTTGTGTCAGTAAGTGACAATTTTATTTATTTTTTAAAGATTTTATTTATTCATTTGTCTTAGAGAAAGAAAGCGCACACGTGCATTCAAGTGGGGGGAAAGGCGGGGGGTGGAGAATCTTGAGCAGACTCTGCACTGAGCACAGAGCCTGACACGGGGCTCGATCTCATGACCCTGAGATCATGACCTGAGCCAAAACCAAAAGTCAGACAGTCAACCGAGTCACCAGGTGCCCCAGTAGTGGCAGTTTTATAGATCTCTTAGAGTGTTGGAACAAGTCTGGGCCACTTTTATTTGTAGTTATTTCAACCAATAGTAAGTCACTGCCACTTAACTGGGACAATGAGGAAATCAAAATATTTCTTTGATTTTCTTGCTCTTCTCGCCTCTCTCTGCATCTCTTCCTGGTAAGCTCAAAGGCCAAGAACTACAGTACTGTCACAGCACTCTCTTCCAAGCCACATAACCCAGGTTAAGAGGGAGAGAAATTCTGCAAGAAGCAACTGCAGCAAGGCGGTGGGGAAGCCGTGCACCACGTGGCTGTGGGCACAGCGGATGCAGCACTCACCATCCGTGCACCACCCCGACGAGTCACGTGGCTCTCCCCTCCCGGCGTCCTCCCCAACACAGCCCCCCTCTCCACCTCACTGCGGCTCCCATCACCTGCTCTGCGGCCAGAGCTCTCTGCTGGTCTCCCCTGTTTTGGCCCCTTTCTACTCTTTTCTCCACACTGTGATCAGAATGATCATTTCAACGTGCATCTGATCATAGCATTGCTTTTAGGATCATAATGAAAATAGCAGCATGGCTGTAAGGCCTTGTGTCTGGGCCCTGCCCCGCCTCCCCTCTCTACTCTCTCTAGATTCATGTGTAGCACCCTCCCCTGTACTCTCGCTGTGAGCCACACTCCCACTGGCCTCCTTTTGGAAGTTTTGACTATCAAGTCCTGCAGCTTAATAGTTACACAAGCCCTTGCCACTGCTCAGAACACACTGCCTCCCCTATTCGCTAGTTAACTCCATTCATCCTCCAGATCTCAGCTCCACTTCCTTAGGGAAGGCTACCCCAAGCTTACTGCCTAGGTCAGACCCTCTTGCTGTCAAATGCCCTCATGGCTCTTTACCGAATTCCTTAACCTGGTTGTGACTGGACATAGGTTTACATGTGATCCTTGGGTCAATGTTAGTCTCCACACTGGCCTATATGACTCACAAGGGAGGTTGCTGCGGGCTGCATCAACAAAGTTCATTACAAGGGGCACCTGGGTGGCTCAGTGGGTTAAAGCCTCTGCCTTCGGCTCAGGTCATGATCTCAGGGTCCTGGGATCGAGCCCTGTATCGGGCTCCCTGTTCAGCGGGGAGCCTGCTTCCTCCTCTCTCTCTGCCTGCCTCTCTATTTGTAATCTCTCTGTCAAATAAATAAATAAAATCTTTAAAAAAAAAAAGTTCCTTACAAGTTTGTAATTATAATGGAGTCCCACTTTTTAGGGGAAGAAGATTCTAAGAAAGCCAGTCTAAGCTAAATGCACAAAAGATGACATGCCAGTGCAGATGTAGGGACACAGCCTTATTCTAAATAATTCCTTAAAGTGACTCATCTGTGATTCAAAATTTTCTAAGTAGAAAAGTGTAACTAGGACAGATTACTATGTAGAAATATATGCACAGAAAAACAGACTGGAAGGGAAATTCATTAAAAAGGACCACAGTGGGGCACCTGGATGGCTCAGTCGGTTGAGCGTCTGACTCTTGATTTCGGCTCAGGTCATGATCTCAGGGTCGTGGGGTCTAACTTGTGTCAGGCTCCGCGCTCAGTGGGGAATCTGCTTGAGATGCTTTCCCTCTCCCTCTGCCCCTCCCCCTGCTTGCACGCTATCTCTCTAAAATTTAACAAACAAAAAACAACTTAAAAAACAATGACCACACTGAATGAGGAAACTGGTTTTGTAAGTTATGTTTTTTCTTCTCTGTTTACCAAATATTCAGAAACATTGGTGAATAACTTTCATATTTCAAAAAGTATACATATAAATGTTTTTTTTAAAAAAGGTCCTTACCTGGAGAACAAATACCATCCGCATCTAAAATTTCATGTCGCCAGATGGGTTTCCTTGTGGCAGCGTCCAACATCGGCCCCATCACTTTATCAAAGGTCTGATTGGTATAGCGTTTCAATGTACATTTAGCATTTTTATATACGAGGCAACGCCCAAAGCCTAAAATGAAACCCCAATAGGGATCAGAACCACCAACAGGACTAGAAGAAAACCCAGATTTGTGTTAGTGAACACCCGTACCCCCAAACATGTTCTACATTTGGCTAATCTAGGATGAGCTGAATATCGATCTAATAATTTGAAGAACTGGCTCAGAACTCCCTCCCCTTTGCCCCATTCATATAAACACTGGCGTCTCTACAACCATGTGTCAGCATGAAATATACCTTGTCGGAGTGTCACTGTGATTCTTTTGGAGCACAGAGCCACAGAATATGGGAACTGGAAAGAGCCCCAGAGGCCATCTGGCTTACCCCCTCTATCTACAGATGCTATAAGTGCTGCAAAATGAGGTCCAGGGAAGTGACGTGATCAAGGTCACTCTGCAAGTTGGTGGCAGAGTTGAAACATGACAAGTCCACTGATTAGCCACAATTCTTCTTCCTACACATCCTTCTGGTGCATCACTTCTGCTAACTGTCTCTGAAAAGTTTTCCTTTTTCTAATTTTGACATTCAGAGGAAGTCCCAAACAAGGAAACAAAAGATTAACTTTTCTCCAGAGAGGCGAGAAAATGAAAAGCAGCTGCAATCAAATGATTTTAAGGAGAGAAATTATTTGCCTGTGTCCTGAAGATCAGAGTGTATTCTGATTATATTTTTAGATCGCATGTGTCTAGTGGATGAGGGAAAAGTCCTGAGACCAACAAGCTAAATGCACATTATGAAAGATCGGCAAATGAACAGAAGGAAACCTTTAGATGGAGCAAAAACTTCCAGCACTGAATCCCACAAGAAGATTCATTGGTTGTGGAGTTGCCCAGAAGAGCTGTCAACCCTTCAGCACTAAATATCATTTCCCAAGATTCTGTGACTGCATGTCTTTCCTTTTTCCTTTTTCTCCCGCTGGCCAAGCAGTTATTCTAAGCTGGATTCTCTCTAATCTCCCCAGGATATACTAAGCCATGTCAGAGCTCACTGCAATAGGAAAATGTCTCGGGATTAAATGCCAGCTATCACTGAGGAGATAAACGCATGGTTGTAAAATCCTTCACTTCAGATTTTCCACCAAAGGCAGAACACTCACAAGAAATCTAAGAAGAGGAGTTTAGGAGATCAGGTAAAAGTAGATTTCTAAATAAAACCCTGGTGCTCTACATAATTTTTAAAATACAAAGGTGACTGTGCAATGAAATAACCGATTTCTACATCTGAAAGGTAGATGAAGATGTCAGTGTGGCCCCTAGAAAACTGCGTTCGGACGTAATAAACTCCGCTCCGAGAGTCAGCTGCTTCGGAAACATTACATGATCTTGAAATTCTGTACAACGGCCATTAACTGCAATGTGCCGGAGTGCAGTGGGAATCTGAACGGCCGGAAATCAAGAAGTGTTTTCCTCTAAGTGTAAATGGACATTTTATTTACAGGTGATAGCTGAAAAGCTGGAGGACAGTAAACTCAGATCATTAAATAGTGTTGTGCAGTTTCTGACAGATATCACCAAGTCTTCAGATTTCCACATAAACGTTACCAGTTAATCAGAAAGGAAAACATCTAGTTTTAAAGCATGGCTGTTGTCATTTGGAGGAAAAAAAGAGGCATAAATTAAGTGCAGCCAACATTAATGCCAAAGACACATGTCTAGGAGTACTATTATGGCTGCCTAGCAACTACAGAGAGTGAAGGGGAAGGCAGAGCGGGGCATGCCAGGGAGGAAAAGGAGAAACAGAAATTATGAAGAGAGGAGTCAGACTTCAGGTCAGGTGACGGGTACAAACCATGAAGTGGTGACTTGCAAAAGTAAACTGTCAAGAAACGGACACAAAGGGTTGCGTAAAAACTCTGTGTGTGTGTGCATTTTTAACTTTCAGCGTTTTGCTAACAAAAAAGTATGAAGATAACAGGGTTGAGACACACAATTAAAAAAAAATTGCCTTTAACGCAGAAATACTGCGACGCTTCTCAGTTTGTTGCTGAATACATAACTAGACTGATTCAAAGACCGTATTTCATTTATCAGAATTCCTGCTAGGAAATAAACAAATTCTTGCATGTTTTCTGTTGAGGAAATGTCTCAAGCCACCAATAAAGCAAAATAACAAAGAAAAAAAACCCGCATTTAGTAATTCATTTAACAAATTACCTCTACAGAGTATTCATTAAAAAAGTCAACAATGAAACCTAACCGCCTCCTGTTTGTATGTTATAAAATTTAAATCACTTGAAGCCAACGTTAACATTTTGACACCAGGTGATTTTTAACTGATTGTCCTTATGCCTAAATTCTGCACAGAGTGCCTCTGGTGTCAGAGCTCTGAAAACCCACTTACCCCTGTCCAAGGAGGCCTTGTTTAAAACCAGGGCATCTTCAATATCATAGCCACTGTAACTCATCACGGCAACTGTTGCATTCTGTCCGGCTGGCAGTTTCTCAAATTCTATCAACTCAATGGTCTTTGTTTTAACCATGGGTTTTTGTGGGTATGCTAGCAGATACATAAGAGTATCAATTCTGTTCCGCTGGTTGTATCCGATGGTACCTTCATTGATATTGGAGAAAGCAAAATGCAACATTCTATTATGTCAAATAATTAGGTAGCCACAAGTATAGAGACGGAAAAAAAAAACCCCACATTATTTTCACTAACATGAAGAAATCCTTCAGGTTAAAAATTTCAAAAGCAAGACTCTCACAGTGCCTACCAACATGTAAAAGCATTTTTTTCTCCGTAATGTTAAAAGTTCTACAAAGAAGAAAAATCACGCCCGAGGTATTCTAACCTAAGTAACTTCAACCTACTGGATGTCTCCCCTGGTTAATTTCACAGGGAAGCCAACAATTCTGTACCCAGTTCTACTATGTTGCAGACCCATTTCCAAAGCTGTTACAGGAAGGTAATTAGAAACCACACTCAGTGCTGACAGGCAAGGAGCTTATGGAATAGGACAAACAGATTCATTCCATAAAAAGAGATCAACCATGACAAAAGTTCTAAATAAAAAGGAAAACAAAAGGCAAGGAAGGACAAGAAAGGAAGGAAAAGGAGGAAAGTGAGAGCAGAGAAAAGTGGATTTATTCATCTACTTAACTCTTTATTTTACAAAGTAGTGTATAAACACCACTCTGTGCCCAACACCAGAGATAAAAAGACGAAAGGCACGGTCCTTTTCCCTAAGGAATTCAGGGTCCTGCTCTATCAGGTATAGACTTTTAGGTCCTTAGCAATCAGGCTTTCCACCTCACTGGACCCTGGAAGGCTGTTACTATCAACTGGAAGTGAAATCAGAATGTTACCCTTTCTCTGTCTTCCCCAAAGGGGTTTGCTAGGGTGCACAGACTTGCACCCAAAAAAGGGCTTCACTCTCCCGGTCTTGTGAATACTCTGCTGCTCAGAGACCTCAGAATGGGGACTCGTGTTTGCCCTACTACTAAACTCACATGTGGGCTACTGTGCCTCTAACTTCTCCCACGCATCTCTTCTTATCCCTCGAGTGGCTAAGAAGGTAGCGGTAAGTCTCTTTTTCGCTTGCACAGGCTTCCACAGTGACACATCCTCAACACCCACACACCCCAAGAAGCCTAAGTGTCATTTAATGGAGTTAAGCTTTAAGATGAGCAGATACCAAAACTCAGAATTTATCTCCTTCACCTTTTTCTTGTATTCAATTCATGAAATCAATGGTGATTTCAATTCAGGGATGAAAATAACTTATTCAGGCAACAAAAATGATATGGTACTCCTTGACAATTACCATTGAAAGAAATAATGAAATCTGTAGGGTACGAATATCTAGTAGGTACAGTGGGGGCCCACTACAGCTGCTCCATAAACGTCAGTAAATGAAACTGAATTGCATTATACGTTTTATGATAGTATATGTTTGTACTTAAATCGCAGGAAATTTATCATAACTTTTTCCTGAGTTTACACTATAAACTGCCCATTAATTTACATTATTTTGGTGCCAACTAATAAACTGGGCCGGACACCTGGTAAAAGATCACTTACTGTTTTAGAAACAAAATGCCTGTTGCCTAGATCATGGTAAAGTTCACTGACAATAAGATTGTCCTTTTACATGAAATCATTTAAAATTTATGTCAAGATTTCAGCTCCAATTGTATACTTCCCCCAGCTTGAGACGAGGGTTCAGGCAATGTCCCACCAGGTTGCCAAACATGGCTTCTGAAACCTGAGACAAACGTGATTATGCAGCAGGGAAGCATTCACGGCTGCACCTCGAAACAATAGTCAAAGATACTGGCTCCCGCTGTAAATTGTGCTACCAGGCCCAGAATGCAATTCTCAGGCATCGCAACTGACCCGACGGCTGAATGGATGAACGACAAAAATGGTTTAGCAAACGTTGGGTGCCTATGATCTCTTTAGAAATTGTCTTCAAAGATTTTTTTAAAGAACTTATGGGGTACACATGGATATACGGGTTTAGCTGTACTGATGGGTGTTTTGGTGAAAATGTGATTTATAAGCTATGACTTCTCTATTATAAAATCTCAAAATGCCATCACACCCCAGTTTTTATAAAAATCCTGAATGACTATTTTGCCAATAAGCGAGTTTTTGAGAAAACGTCATGCGGAAATTAAAAGACTAGTCTGGGTGAAGCACGTGCCCAAACTAGGATACCTCTTACTATTTTCAGCTTCCTTAAAAAGGGCACTGCACATATGTAATAACTAACACGATGAGAATATCTGTTGGCGGGGTTCTCCCTCCACTGTCCAATTTTCCTATAACGGCAATCTTCTGGATTATACCCACAGACTCATTTCCTTACGACCCAGCACATGATCTTTCTTATAAAATCATATTTACTTGCTCATAACTTTCTTAAGAAACCACAGGATGTCACAGCAAGGTACATCCATGTAGGTTAAAACAGTGAGGAAGTTTTTTATTTTAAAGTGGGATTGAAAAAAGGTTAGTCAGCATACATACAGCTGAGGAATAGCTTAGGAAATGTATACTGAAAACAGATGAAGTTTCATGCATTTAACGATTTTTTCTTTTCTTTTGCCCAATTTTTAAAAATTAATCACATCATTAAATACAGTAAACTTTACCCATTTGAAGTGTGCATAACTGATGAGTTCTGACAGATTCATGCCTTTGTAAAACCACTACCACAGTCAAGATCCAGAACATTTCCGACACTCCCCAAAGATCCCTCTCTCTGTTCCTGACCCCAGGCAACCATAGCTCTGTTTATCATTACAGTCTGCATTTTCTAGAATTTTATATCAATGGAATCCTGCAGTATGAACTCCTGTGCAGCTTTTTTCATTTAGTGTAACGATTCTGAGATCCATCCAGGTGGCTGTGTCACAGTTCATTCTCTGCCGTTGTCGAGAACCATTGCCCTGCACGTTCATACGGTTTGTTTACCCGTTCATCTGCGGGTGGATATTTGAATTGTTTCATTTGGGGCACTTGTGAATAAAGCTGTCATGAACATTCACACAGAAGACTTTGTGAATCCACTTCTTTCGGGTAAATACACAGGAGTGGTATTTCTGAATGGTTTGGTAAGAGTATGGTTAACCTAAAAACCTGCTTAAGAATTTTCCAAAGTATTATACCGTTTACGTTTGTACCAGCTGCGCCTGTTAGCTGCTCCACTCCTCAGTGACACTCAGTGTGTCCATCTTTTCCATTTTAGTTGTTCTAATGAGCAGGTGGTGGTGTCTCAGTTTTAATTTACATTTTATAAAAATCCTGAATGACTATTTTGCCAATGAGTGAGCTTTTTTTGAGAAAATGTCACGTGGAAATTAAAAGACTAGTTTGGGTGAGGCATGTGCCCAAACTAGGATACTTCTTACTATTTTCAGCTTCCTTAAAAAGGGCACTGCACATATGTAATAACTAACATGATAACAATATCTGTTGGCAGGGTTCTTCCTCCCCTGTCCAATTTTGCTAGTCCTAACGACTAATAACATTGAACAGAGTTTCGTGACCTTACACGTCATTCGTATTACTCTTTGTGAAGTGTCTGGTTTTCATTTTTGCCGTCTTTAAACCGAGTAGTCTTATCACTGAAGAGTTCTCTGTATGTACTGGACACAAATCCTTTATCAGATGCATATATTGCAAACACTTGCTCCCATTCTGTGGATTGATGTCTTTCATATTCTTAACAGTGTCTTTCAAAGCACAGAAGTTTAATTTTGAGAAAATCTAAATTACTATTTTTTTTTTCTTTTTCATAGCCTATGCTTTTTGAGTTGTAAGAAATCTTACTTAGGTCTTTCAAGGTCATGAAGACTTTTACCTGTTTCTTTCTACACATTTTATGGATTGAGCTCTTATATTTTGAGCTATGATCCACTTTGTGTTAGTTTTTTGTATGGTTATGAGGTAGGAGTTGATGATCATTTATTTCTATACAGATACACATACATACATGTTATTTTGTTGAAGAGATTTTCCTTTCTCCTGGAATTGCCTGACATTCATTGGAAATTTAATCCCACAGAAATGTGGGTCTATTTCTGGATTCCTGATTCTGTTCCACTGATCTATATATCTACCCTTATGTCAGTATCACACTGTGTTCCTTACAGTGGCTTTCCAGCAAATCTTAAAATCAAGCTTGTATAAGCTTTTCAACTTAGTTCTTTTCAAAGATTCTTTTCAAAAATATGCACCTGATTTCTTAACAACTTTAATGTGCCCAGAGATTAATTTGTGCTGAAACATTTATTAAGGACTTAACTAAACCCACCGAGCTGGCATTCTGCTCGGCACCAAGGACATAGTAATAAATAACACAGACCTAGTCCTGTCCTCGAAGTGCTTATATTCTATAGTCTAGCAGTGAAGGCGTGTGATTTTTAGCTGCTCCACATCCTCACTGACAGTAGGTCAGGACCCACAGTGAAGGGGAAAAAGTGAGGTAAGAAGTTAGTTTCAATTGAGAAGAATTTTACAAGTTTTATAGATAGCTACATTATGTCTTGCAGAGAAGAGAGAATGCAACCTTTTTTGTTATTCAACCAAAGTGGGGTTCCCTCTCCTTGTTAGAAACAAAAAAGGTACGTATTCTATCTGACAGGGTTATTAGGGTAATTAAAAGAAACGTGTATAAATCATTTGAGTAACCAGTCAGTGGCAACATTCATTAACAATACTATGAACAATATCAGTAGTAACACACACACCCCTGGACCCTGCACTATCGTCCCTTGTGCCTCCAATTCTAATTCTACATACTGAACTATACTGCAATTTTATCACCATAAGTATTCATTATTTAACTTTCTAGTCTCAGGAAATGTCATATCATCTTACATCTGAGATAGCTACAATGATTTTAATTTTTTTTTGAACCAACAGTGAAATTCTAAAATAGATTTGCCAGAGATAATTTGGCCAACACATCTTTTCATCTTGTATCAACCAAATGGATAAAGAAAAAATCTTCTAAAAAAAATTCAAACAAAGTTAAATGAAATAGGAGAAGGAAGGAGATGTAGAGTGAAACAAAATTTTATGAGGATCTTTGTATATTATGTGTTTTAGGATCTCAGAGTCTTCTAGGCTATTTCTAGGACATCTCATCCTATTACAAAGTGAGGAATACAAGAGAAGGAACTATCTGCTTTGGAATAGAATCTGTTGAAAACAAAAACAAAACAGAAACTGCATTAGCTCCTGAGCTTAAAAAAAAAAAAGTCCCAGCAATTTGGGGGTGAAGGGGGTTGGGAAGAGGCTGTGGCTAGGGGAGGTATGTGATGCATATTCATTAACTGAGCTGATAGTGACTGAAAGATCCTTTTAACCAGGAGAAAGTGTTCCACTAGAGGATTGCCAACTAATAAAATGGACAGGATATGAAGGCGTGACTCATGCGGACTTGGCATCTGGTGCCAGAGCGTCCATACAGTGCAGCTCCAACACAGCTTTTTACTTGCAGTGCTGAGTGACCTGGAGACCTTGCCATTTCCATCCACGTCTACCTGGCTTCTTGCTCTGAACCTTTCACTGCAGAGCTGTATCCACGGAAGGTTTGGTGTTCCTTAGTAGCACAGTAAGACAGAACGCGGAAACCTGTACTTTATTAATCACTCAAAGAACCTCAGATTTAAGAAACACCTCTGCTGGTGTTTCGTCTTTTACTAAAGTGCGCTCTTTCTCATGAAAGCTGAGGCTTTCAGTCTTTGCGCTTTGCGCTCGTCTTGGTCTCCTTTGTAGTGACAGAAAAAGGACTTTCTCTCATTTCGTCACTCTTGACTGAGGGTGGACGGTGGGTAGTGAAAAGCAGATAGCAAATCTTCCAGGTTGGCAAGAATGTGTAGTTATTTAATTCCAGGCTACTGTCTTTCCCTTTCCACATGGACTAATGGATAAACAGCAACTAAAATATTTCTTCAGACCATTTGCAGAGAATCTCTGAACTGTAGTCTTCAGCAATGGCTCACACTTAAAATGGGATAGTTACCAGCTGCCAAGACTGCACAGAATTAAAATGACATAGAGAATTCCAACTCAAAGTGTTAGGTCTGCTTTACAGACCTGGGTTTCTGTTGTGGGTTTTCTCCCTCTGCTGGCCTTGTTCCTTTTGTGATTTTTCATACAGATCTCGCTCAGTACTTAGCTATATGAGTGTCCAGAGAGAAATGTGGTCATATAATGTGCCAATGTTGAATGTACTTTTATCTCGATGCTTTTCTTTCCAGTCAGGTGTTTTATCATAACAAACAGTAACAAAGCCTTTTTTTAATGACTTAAGATATTCAGTGGCTTTTGTCTTCCTAGCGTCAGCAGTTACGTCAGAGGATTGTATCCAAGGAGCTAAATGTGCAGGACCCGGGGTCAGAGCAGCTGAATACACCAACCTCAGAAAACACAGACAATGAATTGCAAATGACACTCAAAACAAAACGAGAAAAAAAATCTTCACACAGAAAACTACAAAAGAACTCTACAGACACTGAATTGGCTTTCTGTACACACTGATCCTGCTTAACTGTGTGTGGTAACTAACCAAACGTTTCAGATACTCATGGCCACAAAATAAAGGCTTTTTTTTTTTTTTGTAGAGAGAAAAGTTACAAAAATAAAAACATTATTTCTTTCCTTCAAGTCACTTATTTAAAAAAAAAAAAGATTCACCAAGTGGAGACAGATTCATAGCTCCTTCTGTTTTAATCTTCAAACACAACCAAAGAGTGGCGTTAGCGATGAAGTGATTAGTCTTCCGTTAATTCTGCTGAAGGTTCTACATAAAAGGTGTATTGTTTCAGCCAGGATTCACATCATGAAACAAAATGGTTTGGTAAACCCAATAGAAGTGATAGCCCTTTCATGACACACAGGGTTCAGTACTGTATATTTCAACTTGTTAGCAAGTCACAAGCACACGCAGGAAATCAGCCTACACTGCGGCTGAGGATGAATGGGAAAGGCGAAATTGATGAGCCGCAGTTTAGATTTTCCCACTGGGAATTATTCTGAACCATCCAGGCATTACATCATTCAGGTAAATGGTTGCAGGACAACATGTTTTGCTAACCAAAAGGGCAATATAGAAACTCGAAAAGAAATACTCTTTATTCCGGGATGAGATGTAGGATTCCTTAATTGTCAAGCTATGGTAGCTATGGTCAATTGCAACTGATTGCTGGTAACTGAGATGCTAAATGCATTCTGGATGCTACCCAAAGGCAATGCAAAAACCTTTTAGTTTCTTCATGAAGCTCCTTGTAGCATACTTTAAACCAGAAATGACAAGTCACACTGACGTCATAGACATATATGAAAATAAGTGAAATTTACTAGGACTTAAATGATTTTTAAAAACATTTCAAGAAAAGTTTATAAGCAAAACTTTTTTTTTTGTTTGGCCTGGTATCCTCTTTGTATCACCTTCAAGATAAAACCCAAACTCCTTAATCTATGGCAACTCTCCAGCACACCCTATACCCATATCACGTTAAACAGCCAGACCAAAGCACCAAGATGTCCATGAAATGCTTGTTTCTATTTCCACGCCTATGAAAAACACTCACGGTCTTTCAAGACTCCATTCAGTTCTATGCTTCAGTTCTATTTTCTATTATTATTCTCTATTCTCTCTTCTCTAGTATCTCTATTATTCAGTTCTATTCTCTAACCCCAAGGGACCTCTCTACTCTCCTTCCCGAAGGTTCTAGCTGTCGGTCCACAACAGCATTTATCAAACACGCTCAATTACAGTTGTCCTTGTTGGGCTCTCCCACTAGACTGTGAGCTCCTTGAGGACAGGGCTCTTTCTCTTCCTTCCACTTTCAGGTGCCAGCCTCACCATATGGTCTATCCGTGATGCTCAGCAAGTGGTGGGGACGGATAACAGAGAAAAGAGAAGGAAGGAAGGAAAAGGAATTCGGAAACTGGTGTGACGTGTTTCAGAAGCCACAGGAGCAACTGCAAGAGGATATATAATGTGATACATGATGCGATCAACGACTGTCACCCAGACCATCACAAACACCTTCTAATACGCACTGTGCATCGGCAGCTCTATTCCCTTTCCCGCTCTTCCTCAAACTTGTGTTTTTCTGTTCTTTCTCCCATTTCTTCTGGTTTACAACTTACACTTTATAGAGCTTTTCTCTTTCTATTTACCCTCTCATCATTCTGGGACGTTTATTATATATCCTCTTGTTTGGTCAAAGAAGTAAGTTCAGAGAGGTTTTCTCTGTTCTTGTAGAGTATGTAGACACGGCAGGGGCACCTGCAAGCCCTCTGAGGTTAGTAACACTCAGGAACTAGCAATGCCTGACTCTGCCAAACATTTAGTACCAGTGAAGTAAGAATAAGAGTCCAGTCTTTTCTCCAAGTATTTAGAACCAAGTTCAAGAAGGAAATCTTACCCATGGCTTGTTTCCCCATGGCACACTGATACGTGTTTCTTGGGGACTGGTTATGATGAGGGTATGGGATGAGTCCAGCACAAACACCAAGAAGAGTGAAGGGCTCAATCTCCAAGTGGGTGGTATCTCTGTCAAGTTAATTAAGAATCAGATTAGACACCAAGGACTAGAATAAATCTCTTTTAAAGGTCATAAAAAAATATTGCCACCAAGGTCCCCAAAGGACCTAAATAAAATGTGTAAGTTTATATAGATATATATAAAAATTTATATGTAATTTATATGAAACCTCAAGAACAATAAAATTGGATGCTAGTAAACTGATAAAAAGCCTACTTAAATAAAATATAGTAAAACAAATTATTTTTTTCAGTAATAGATACTTATTACTTCTAGAAATACAAGAGAAGGGAAATAGTACAGAATGCCCAGGTAAAAAAATAAAACATTATTACATACTAATAACAATAACTAATACTTATAAAGAAATTACTGGGCAATATCCAAATACAGTACCGAAAATATCCACATGGATGAGTGGGCTACTTTTTCCTCACTTTTCCAACTTGTATCAATGACAAAGTTGCTTTACCATTTTAGAAAAGAGTATATCCCATTTAAGAATAGTTAGATAGATCTAAGGGGATCAATACCATAGCCACCAGCTAAATGTGGCTGTTCAGCACTTTTCACTTAGATTAGCATGCTTGAGGAGCTTGGAGGAGGTTTAATTTGACTTAATTTTAATTACTTTACCTTTTAAAACTCAAATTCAAATAACTCAGTTCGGTTATCCAAAACCTTTATGCTTGTTACAACTTTCACTTGTGAATCTACTTCTTCAACTGTAAATATTATGATCCGATCAGGTATTCCCAATGAGCATTTAGCCTTCAAATTGAGATATGCTTTGAAGCCTTATATGAAAAAATAATCTCAATATTTTTATATTGATTGCATGTTAACATGACAATATTTTAGATAGAGTGGGTTAAATAAAATTATTAATGTTAACTTCATCCAGTTCTTTTTTCTTTTTTCAGGTGCCTACTGCAAAACTTAGATATATGGGCTTGCATGGTATTTTTCTTGGACAGCTTAGCTGTAGGAACTGGATATAAAGTAAGACTTCATCTAGTAGGTGTCATTATCTTGGCTGCTTTTGTAATGCATTTTTGTAAAAATCCCCGTTTTGGCTGATACAGCAACTCAGGTATTTTAAAGGGAAAGGGCAGCCAGGTTGTTTCTGGATCTTGCTGGAAGTAAAGACATTACACACAGGGTCTGTGGACTCTACTGACCCTCTATTCCTTCCTCAAGTACTTGTGAGGCATAATTTCAAAGGTTTTTCAAAGGTTTACAGTACCTGTGAAGACAAGTGATTTCCAAGATAACCCAACTCATTGGGAAAAATTAGTTGCAATATACATGGCAAAAGATCTCCCCCTTATCCATTGGTTTTTTTTTTTCTTTAATACATGAATGAATTATGTCCCTAGTTTGGTTACAGAGGATGCTTTCCATGCAGCTCTTAGTTTGAAGAACACAGTTTTGATCTCATGACCTAGCAGAACCCCAACTCTCTCAGACACATTACGCCTTTGTCAGCAGAGAGGGAAAGGGCCCTAAGTTTTGTTATCTTGGTTTTTTTTCTTTTTTTCTTTTTTTTGATAAGAGAAACAGCTTATAGTGACATTTTATGTCCTAGAGTAAAACAGTGTCTTAAATGTACTGTTTTAAGTATTTACCAATTTCACAATATGGGCCAATTTCCCCATGTAAATAAAAACTATTTTTTCAGATGTATAGATCAAAGCAAGCTGAAAATGAAGAAGGTACAGACCTAAGTTTCTTATTTTTTTTTTTTTTAAAGATTTTATTTATTCATTTGACACAGAGAGAGAGATTACAAGTAGGCAGAGAGGCAGGCAGAGAGAGAGGAGAGGAGGAAGCAGGCTCCCTGCTGAGCAGAGAGCCCGATGTGGGCCTCGATCCCAGGACCCTGGGATCATGACCTGAGCCGAAGGCAGCGGCTTTAACCCACTGAGCCACCCAGGCGCCCTCTTATTTTTTGTACCAAAAAAATATATATATAAGATCATACGTTATCTAATAATTCTTCAAAGTCCAAATACTCTGGATTTTGATTTTTATGAAACAAAAAGGGATATACTATTATTCAAAATTATAACCACCATAATCTTCTGTCCTGAAGAGGAAATAGAAGACTTTCTATTCAATGGGTATAAGGGCCTTAAGTGTAGCTCAAATTAAGACTCAGTAACCTGTTGTTTGCAACAGCGGAAAAATTGGAAAACACCCTAAATATTCATCAACAGATTAAATAAACTATGTGCAGCAGACAATGTAATACAAAGAAATTAATGTATTTATATAAACATACCAGCATAGACTAATATAGAAAAGTATCTAGAATGATAAAGTTGATAATGATGCTAAGTTTAAAAATGAAGATAATTAAAATATGTTGCCTTGAGACCATGTACATATGTTTGTATTTACGTAGAAGAATATCTGAAAGAGTATACATTAAACCACTGGCACTGATTATGTCTGGAGACCGGAGTTTGGTGGGATGGAGAAGGAGGGGGATTCATTTTTTTTACTTCATGCAGGTCTACAATTGAAAAAAAGCCACGAGTATGAATTATAGAATACCAATTTTTTTCTATTTTTAAAATGAGTTTGTATATGGGTCAGCTTGGTGATTGGGTGCTATTGATACTAATGGCTGCATTCCTGTATAACAGTGAACAAAATAGAGAAAAATCCTTGCTTTTGTGAAGTTTCTAGTGGAGAAATAATACACAGATAAATCAATAAAATATATATTTTACAGATTTTATTGTTAAGGTTATAAGCCCTAGAAAAATAAAGCAGTGAAGAGGGGTGCTCAGAGGAGGGCTATCTGTTCTAAATGGGGTCATCAGGAAAAGTTGCTGAGAGTCCCAGGCGAGGGAACAGCCAGTGCAAAGGTACTGAGGTAGAAGCACACCTGAGGGTGAGGAAGAGGCCAGTGCAGTTAAAGAGAGTGAGGGAGGAGAGGACGAAGATGCTGCAGGCACCAGGTGGTGTGGGCAGATCGTGTAGGACCCTGAGACCTCTGTAAGAACTTCCAAGGGAGGAGGAAAGCCACTGGGGGTTTGAGAAGAGAAGGGAAAAGACCACTTTTCCCTACGAAGAACAGACTGTACGGGAACAAGGGCAAAAGAGTCAGGAGCCTTTTGCAAGTCCCCAGGCAAGCCATGGCAGCGGCCTGGACGAGGGTGGGAGGTGGAGGAAAGAGATCAGACCCCGGGTGCACACCGAGGGTCAACACGATAGACTAAGGGACCAGCTGTGGGCGTAGAGGAGGAGACGCGTCAAGGTTGAAACAGGTTCCTAGCTGAGAAACAAGAGGGACGGATTGCTGTTTGCAGGGTTACTACCTAAGAGGTCTCCTTTGTAGTTACTCAATCTTCAAATGAGGAGTATAGAAATAGCACTTTGAGAGAGTCCTACCTTTGAGGAATAAAGATTATGACTGAAAAGCATTGTTTACTAAATTATGACAACAATGAAGCAGTACATTTCATCTGGTAGCAGGAAACAGAAAAGTACTTTCTCTACTGAAGACCTAAATAGTTATCAGATGGTAGTATTAAGCTCCCCAATTATTTCACAATGAAAGTGCAAAAATTCCAGTTTCAGGTAAGCAGTTACCACCAGTCACACGCATCAGACAGAGAGTTACACAAATGTCCTCCAATGTATTCCAACAGAACCGATGCTTCTAAAAATACTACTACTCTTTTTGAAACATTGTGAGCATATTACCATTTCTTATTTATATTGCATGTAAGTTCAGAGACATCCTTATAACATAGACTATATGGAATTCCTATATCGACAAGAATTCAGATGTCCTCTCTAGAAGACAGAAATACATCTCTACATAGTCTGATCTATTAGTTCAATTTTGACAATAATCAATAACAGAAGCAGAGAAGCAAATTCCTTTTAAAAAAATACACACTAAGTGTAACATGAGAATTTTTTTTTTTTTTTTTAAAGATTTTATTTATTTATTTGACACAGAGAGAGAGATTACAAGTCGGCAGAGAGGCAGGCAGAGAGAGAGGAGAGAGGAGGAAGCAGGCTCCCTGCCGAGCAGAGAGCCCGATGCGGGCCTCGATCCCAGGACCCCGGGATCATGACCTGAGCCGAAGGCAGCGGCTTTAACCCACTGAGCCACCCAGGCGCCCTGTAACATGAGAATTAAGTCTAAAGATTGTTAGCAGTTTTGTGATAACCCTACATTGGGATAAACGATGGGTTATGCTTTATTATAGGACAGTATACTTCTAACAGTTCCTATTAAGAGGCAACACAACAGAAGAGATGAAATGAAAAGTTGATTTCTATAATCAGAACAGGTTTTAATTATGGTTGTTATGGATCCTACTTACTTATTAATTGTATGTTCATAGAGTGCGATGTTACAGTCATTTTCTTCATTGACATCTAAATATTCAACTAGACTCTCATGCAAGAAATCTTCAAAATTTCTAGGAAAATATTAGTGAAATGTACATTACTAATAAGCCTTTTACTGCAATGTTTTACATGTGATGATGGAGGAGGCTGCTGCCTTTCATTTACACCCAGAGAACCTTTCTCTCCCAGAAAGTATCAATACATTGGGATGCTTGAAACATGTTATTTTTGGATCACAGAGTGATCACAAATTGTTGAAATAAAAACGCCTATGATAATTGTAAATCTGGCTTCCCCCACCCCCCACTGTTTGAAAAGAGAGAAAGAGTGAGAGCCGGGTTGGGGTGGGGAGGGACAGAGGGAGAGAGAATCTTAAGCAGGCTCCACGCCCAGCACAGAGTCCAATGCGGGGCTTGATATCACGACCCTGATATCATGACCTGAGCCGAAATCAAGAGTCAGATGCTTAACCGGCTAAGCCACCCAGGAGCCCTAACTGGTCCCCACTTCTGAAATTATCTTCTATGACTTGTCAGAGTCCCTATGATGAGATCCCCAGCATCGACATCAACATATCCCTCTGTTACTTCACAGTGCACTAATTTACACGAACACTCTGTGATCCTCATGTTACAAACTGGCAAATATTTTACAAAGTCTAGGCAAGTTCACATAGAGAAGAATAGGTTTTTAATAGGCTGAGACACAGGGTAAGGAGGAATTAAGAGACTATAAATGAAAATATACTTAAAAGCTCAGATCAAATAATGTTATTGCTGATTCAATCATATATATGACTATTAAGGAGATTGAGAAGTTTAGCTTTCAGCCATTTACCTGTAACCCTGAGCCAGCTCTTCCATATGCTTATTCGTGACTGCAGGCTTCTGTTTCTTAACAATTATGTAGGGTCTGAAATGAAAAAAGATAACAAATTCACAGTAGTTCAAAAGAAGAATTAGGTCAGCATGTACGTTTACTATAGTGAAATGAGGGAAGGTGGAATGTGACCAAACCGACTCCTGGACCCCTGAACCCAGGGGTTCTCTGCACGTATGAGAGCATAGGGGCCTCTCTGCTCTCTCACATTCACAGGTGTGTGTATACGTGCGTATACATTCACAGGCCAGCGCATGCGTATACGTGCACACATGCACACGTATGCACACACAGTACCTCCTCCAAGCATCTTAGGAGATATCTGCTTTTAAATGGAAAGGCCACACAAAAATGATCCTCAGTAAGATCTAGGAACAAAACCTTTACTGTCTTATTTTTTAAAATGGACGGTGTAAACACATCATACCAAAAGCATTTCTCAGGGTGTCACAGAGGAATATGTGGTCTATGGCCCAGGACGCTGGCAGGCAGAGAAGCGCCCCTGAGGAGAACAATGGCGTCCTGCAGACGGGGTCTGATGGACATCCGCCATTTACAGCGGCTTCTTTTTGGACAGACATCGCTAGGCTACCCTGGCAGGTTCCCTAAAGCTACATATTTGTAGAGAATAAAGCCTTTTTACGTTGTGATTTTGAGCGAGCTAATGGGTGTGAGTTAGAGAGAGCTTTTGGTCTCCCCACTCTGGTAGATTAACCTGTAACTGTCAGCAGTGATCCGCCGCTGAGGGCCTCGCCACCACAAGGAAACACAGACACAAAGGATGGCATGCGGCCCCGAAACGTCAAGGGCTGTTACTATTTGGATAAGCAGCTCTCAGAGAGAGGAGCGAGCAACCACCAGACACTTGTGCGCTCTACCCTAAAGTCCAAATAACTATTTGAGGACTAATGAGCACTTTTAAACAGTTAAGAAGAAGAGCTGCACAATTACAAAAGGGGAACTAAAGTTGCTGAAAAATGAACTGAGTGAACTTTTCATGGAAATCAACATTACCTCGAAATCCTGGCTTCTTCTGGGGAGGGAGGCAGAGAGCACTGCTACCTCATTCAAGGGCCGCGGGGAGTTTGGGCCAAGAGACTCACAAGTGAAGACAAGGACAGACGCAGAAGCAGGAGAGGGAGCGGTCGCACTTAGCTACCTCGCTCGCCTGCTACTTACTCAATAAACTACCTGTTTGTCCGGCCAGATCTCTGTCAGGCCATTGTAATGTGACTTCTAAATATGAATTCATTTCTTTCAGACTATCCCATAATATACTGAATGTAATCAAAGGGAAAAATCCCCAAAAAGAGTAACCTAAGAAAATGTTACTGTTTTCCCCACCCCGAGTGATTTTGTTATCAGCTATAAACAAGCAGCTAACACGTGCCAGGCACTTACAAGGTACTTCCCACACCTTCTATCAGTTAGTTCTCAGGACTAAGGAAGTATTAATACCATTTACATTTTTCAGCCGAAGAAAGTAATAAAGTCCGAGCCACACAAATCAGTAAGTGGGCAGACAGGACTCTGAGGGATGTCATCACCTAGGGTTCTTTCGTTGCAAAGTAGAGAAACCAATTCTGGGTAATTTAAGCAAAAATAGAATTTACTAATAAAAATTTTTAAAAAAAAATTTAAAGAAATTTACTGAAAGCGTAGGAAGTTATTAGAAGAAGAAGAATAAAAATTTAAAAAAAGGTAAAATGCTCAGCCTCAGAAAGGAAAGGATCCCAAGGATCCAGATGCGGAGGGATAACGGGCAGTCTCTTGCATTTGTTGCTGTCAGAAGAATCAGTTCCAACCACTTCTTCCTTGAGTTATTCTATTTGGGATTCAGATTCTCTGAGGAGAGAGTGTGACTGGCCTAGCTAGGGTCATGCGTCTGACCTTTGGCTGAGCAGGAGAGGGCACCTGACTGTTCTCAGAAGACTGCCAATGGAGAGGAGCAGTTCCCAAAGGAAAGTGAGGAGGCTAACTGGAAGGAGAAGCTGGATGCTGCATGGACAAGGGCAGTCCACACTCAGCTCTGACAGACTTCCACGCCCCAGCTCTTCCCACCACTCCAACCATTGCCAGCTCACTCACTTGGGCCCTAGCCCTACCTGAGGTCCACCAAGACGACCACAGTAAAACCCACAGAGGCTTATGAAACAAGATACCGACCTCAGCTGATGTCCCTGGATGCCCCCAAAGACCAGACACCCCTGTCACATTCATCTCTGTGCCCCCACCTCTTGGCCAGTACCTGCAAATAAGCCCTTGAGGTGTGAATGACGAGAAGGCACCTATCCACTGGATCTAATGTGACTTGCTCATGCTTCTGTGTTTTTTATCCTTGCCAACCCCCAGGCTCTCTCCTTTCCTCCTTCATCCAGGTAACATGGTCCCACTCATCCTTTAAAGTTCAGCTCACAGCAGTAGAATTCAGTCAGTAAAATCAGGACTGATGGAGTCAAATGAATTATAAGGGCTGTCAGGTAAAGAGGAGACCCCACCACTATCGAGCTTTGGGCAAGCTGCTCACGTCTTGTTCCTCATTCGTTGAATGAAGAGTAACCCAGCCTTACACGGCTGAATGGAGTTAAGGCCTTACATGGGGTATACCTACTGACATGGTAAATAACAGCCAGCGAACACTACTACTAGCACGGTTGGCTGTTACTAGTAATTATTTCTGCCTCTGTCCATGGACTGAGCTCTCTGAGGGCAGAGACTGGTTCCATTAAACCTCGGATCCTCAGTACCCACATGCATACACATGAGGTGTCTGCTAATGGAATTAAACTTCTCACAACAGGGAAAGAGGTGAAAGTGGATTCAAAGACAAAAACAAGCATACTTATTTTAGAAGTAAACATAAAAACTCTTTTTAGCCACTTATACCTGCACAGCCTTCCTCCATCAGAGGAAATATAGACACATCGATCTGTGAGATTTGTTGAGATGGAAACAAACTCATTGATGTAGCCTGCTCTTCTCATTAGTCGAAACGTGTTCACCAGCTTCCTGTGGTCTCGAATGACGCCTAGGATGTTACCTGAGCAGAGAGAAGAATATTTATAAGAGCAACAAATGACAGACCTCTTCGACTGAAAATATCCACCTGAAAAAGAGCAGCGGGAGCAGAGTCGTCCTTGGCAGACCCTGTCACTTGGCGGAGGGGGGGGGGCAGCCAGCCCACAGGCTGCGGGACAGCAGCAGAGCGGAGCGGCCGGCAGCACCCGACCACCCACGTCCACATGCTCAGGGCAGGACCTCGGGGTCCAGACCCCCAGGTTCGAACGCTGGCTCAGGCACTTCCGAAGGACTGACGTAAGGATGAAATGAGTCGCTCCTCCGTGAAATGTTGAGAGCTCTGCCAAGTACCGAGTCACTGCTGTTCTTCAACTGCTCTTCCTGTCATTGTCATCCGAGAAGTGAGGAAGGTGGACTTTGTGCCCCAAGGTCAGTGTGAGGACTCAGAGGGTCCTGGGTGACAGTGCAGAGTAAGAGCTCGGTCAGCACTAGCTGCGGGGACAGACTGAAGCCTTTGGCCAGGGGGCAGTCCCATCCTGCTGCTCAGCAGCCAGTGCAGGGAGCAGGAGGAAGGGAGAGAAAAGCATGAGGGCCAGGGGGTCAGGACGAGCGCCTGAGGGACAGGCACCCAGACCACCAAATCCCAAGTAGAAAGGACGAGGCACACTCGCTGCTGAGGATCGGGTGGACTCTGCAGGGGGTGAGAGCAGCAAGTGAAGCAGGAGCCAAAGGAGAGGGGCCCCTTGTCCCTGGCTGCTGACAATCCGTCATCGAGCGGCTGAGTATGTCAACTCGCTGTCAGGCCCCATCTGACTGTTTCTGCAGAATGTCTCACATATCAAGCTTGAACTTAACGAAACCGCATTCAGCCTTTTCCACTGTGGACCAGCTGGCAGCTGTGAAAGGGCAGAAGACAGCCAGTGTCTGCAAAGCGACCTGGGGCTCGGACAGCGGGACCCTCTCGGACCCGGCCAGTGAGATCACATTTTCTGTCACCATTTTTCTACCTCTAACTTAAGGCCCCCTGGGCCCAGAATTGAAGTTTATTTGTCCTTAAGCAACTGGATGACAGTGGCTTCCCTCCACCTCCCCACCCAAAGACTGATCAGGCTGCACAGGTCTCCGTAACACACTCACCATTGAGGAAGACAAGAAACACGTTTGGGTAAGAGAGCTCTTCCCCACATAATAAATTCACATCTTCTACCCCCAGGTTACTGGCCAACTTGACAATGGGCCCATCTTCCATGTCAGTTGTGATGTGTGTCATAAGGGCCAAGTTTTTCACCAAACCACACGCCTAGAAAACAGAAGATAGTCATTTCTAAGAATGACCGCTAGTAATACAAAGTACGATTTGTGTCTAAAAAAAGCTCACCGCTTTGCTGACGGCAACATAAAGCAGTATAGCCTCATAGAGGACACTTCGGAGATTCATAGAAAAAGACTTAAAAACATATACACAGAGGAATTTATCCTAAGGTAGCAAACTAGGATTTACACGTAGATTTAGCCTCAGAAATGCTCAGCAAAGTACTGCTTGAAATGGCCAATACGGATGGCATCATGAATGCTCCCTCATCAAAGAAACTGATTACATAAGCTGTTATTCCCTGACAACAGAATGCCACAGCCATTAAGACGACACTGCACAGAAACAGTTAAGGGAAACACTGAGAGATGTGGGTACCTGAAAAATACACAAGTGGCCAGAAATGAGAGAGTCAACCAAGTCCATGCCCAGTACTCTATAAAGCTTCTAGGTCAGAAAAGGCAAAGAAAAGACAGAAGAACTGCTCCGAGTAAGAGACTAAGGAAACGTGGCAACTGGAAGCACTGTGTAATCTGTAATCCTGGGTCAGAAAAGAGACACTGGTGGGGTAACTGGTGAGATCTGAATGAGGTCTAGATTCTATAATCTGTAGATTATAATCCTGTTACCAATGTGAATTTCAGAAGGTTGATAACTGAGCAATGGTCCTGTAAGATGTTCATATTTGGGGAATCTAGGTGAGGGACTATGGAAACTCTTTTTACTATTTTTGCAATTTGGTGTACATTTGCAATGACTTCAAAATGAAAAAGAAATAAAATATTTTTAAATTCTTATGCAACCAAAAAACAACCCAAGACAAAATATGAACACGGATGTAACACAGCAAGTCGAAAACAAAACACTGGAGACACGAAACGTGTAAAGAGCATATCTTTGACTCTTTGAAACCATCTGCTGTGGTGATGCACGAAACAGGTACTTCACGGAGGTTAGCTGAAACAAACTCTGGGAAATTCACTGTTCCAAAGTCCAAGGGGTAGAAGCTATGTAAATTTGACAAGCTGCATAATTCTAGTGTGAATTTCCATATGGTTTAAGATAAATTAGGAGAGGAATGGTAATTTTCTAAAGATCTTAACTCTGTATGGACTTCTATTTTCACCTCCCCCGAGTCATAACAAATTCCTTACATTCTGGAACTTACATCTTTCACATGTCATAACAAACATATTGATTCATTCAGCAGATATCTGTGGGGCCTCTACTGAGAATGAGGCTCTGGGCGAGGAGCTTGTGACAGAATGGGAACTTAACAAGGTTTCTTCCTCCGGAAGTTTGCAGTTTACAATGAACAGAATCAGGCGACACCAACAACGGTCAGCATGAAGGAGAGAGGGCCATGATGCAGGACCTTCGTCAGCTGCCCGGTTTTGTGCCCCCTGTGGGCTCCCACTGCAAGTCTAATGCCCTCTCAGTACGCCCAAGGAAAATAAGGAGTTCCTTAAAAAGAGGTGCCCGTATGAACAAAGGTGAGGTGTCTCTCAATTTTCTCTCACATTCTTATCCCCTCTTCTTTGCACGGCTTGATTCTTGGAGACAGGCTAGAACAAGCAAGAGCACGGAGACCATATTTCTATTTCGGTGAGATACTAAATCGATTGCCTCTGTCAGCACTGGTTTTTGGATGACACGAATGATGTCCTGACAGGCTGCATCAATTATTTCTCTGCCAGATAAGTGGCTGACCCAAAAAAGGATATGGCCCGGAGGAACAGGGGCAGAAGCAGAACATCACAAAGAGGTGTTACCTCTGAGATAGCAGAGACTCCACGGGTACCTTACCTCTCCTTCAGGAGTGTCCGAAGGACAGAGCATTCCCCACTGAGATGGCTGGAGGGAACGAGGACCGCTCACTTTTCTTGTTTTTTCAAACTGAGAAGAGATTCTTGTCATCATGCCCAGTGCGGATATATATGACAAGCGAGACAGCACTTGAGTCACACCTTGGCGGTCCATTTTAAATCTCTTTAGAGACCAATTTCCCTGTAGGAGGGGAAAAAAAAGACATAAGACCACCCCTGATGTGCTCATAGGTTGCCTGATATTTTGTAGTCACTCTGAGAAGTTCATTCATCACAAGAACTATTTCTTTGTGAAATAAGACCCATAATGTATATTCAGAAATCAGAACACCACAGTTAAAATGAGAACTGAGCCAGGTCACTCACTGGGGGTTTCTAGAGCTTTCATGAACATCACCTGTGTCTAGCAACTAGGTCAGAACGTTTTGATGTATCAACATTATCACATCACATCACTAATTATATCCTGAACAAGCCAGTTCAACCAGAATTTTCCACTGGAAGCAGTAAGCTAATTAATAGAACACTAGCAGTTTCTACACACATTTTAAGGTAAAAGCAGTTTGAAGTTCAAAGAGATAATTTCATGTGGGAATATGCCATTATTTGGATGTCTTCCAAAATCTATCTTAGAGGAAAATATAATAGAAAATGACCACACAAATGACTCCAAGGGCAAGTTATCGGGGATAATGAATGAACTGTAGGCTTAATCAAAGTTGAAAATCGCATAGATATTTATATGAAGAAATATAATGTATTCTCTATGGCTATCATATCAATATTAAAATAGATTCACAGGAAGTAAATCTTGAACATGTAGTTTATCTCCTAGGCACTGAATATATTGTATTAGATACACATACTAAATATTCTGAAAGATAATTTAAAGATGAAGGTTAGGAATGGCTAAATTTTCAGTTCATGGCAACATGAACAGCAGAAAACAGTACACATAGAAAAGTGAAGTAGAAAATGTCCAAAAAAATTACTGATTCAATAATCTTCCTGATACAAAATAAAAAAATCACATCTGCTAAATGCTGGGTCTTCATTTTTCTTTTGCGATTCTGATGAAAGCTATGTCTGTTCTCTTGGGGAAAAGGTACATGGACCCACGAACACAAAATTTTACATCCCACTTCCAGGGAGGATTAAAACAGCCAGAGTTTCCGAAGGAGATAAGGTGACCTGTTTGAATTAAAATATGGGACTCCGGGGAGTTCTCTCACAAACTAAAGTGTAATCATTATTATTTAAGATCTAGCACTGCAGAAATTTGAGGTTTCCGATAACCTGGAAGAGAGTTAAATTTTAGGAATAAACTGTCCATTACACAGCAAAGAAACAGAGCAAACACGTTTGTTCCACGAGTTTACTTCTTCTGTTGCTTTTTCAGTTAATTCCTTTCCTGCTCTGAACAGGGGTAGGCCTCGTAAACCAACTGGTGCCCAGAGAGTAGGCGCGAGGAAGGTAAATAAATATTCTGCACAGAACTAAAATAAGGCCGCAGCTGCTGGCAAATAGGAAGTAGGTGGGGAGTAAAGCCAAGATGTCCAACAAGAGGATTTGTTCTAGTATTCTGCATGAGTCTTAACAAAAGGGAGAGAAGAGGAACAGACAAGGAGTCTGAAACTGCCCTTCTGAGAAAATGTATTTGTTGAAAATATGCTACTAATGGTAACACAGACTTTTAGAAGCTGATCCTCTCCCAGATGCCGACGCGTTGGGGTCCACCTGCAACGAGGTCTGCTGCAGACTTTTCAAGTAGGCAGTTTTCTCCAGGAGGTAAAGCAAGTCACTAAGGGGCAAAAGAACTACTCTAAAAAGCTATCATGACCTGAAAATCATGGGTCAGGAAGCAAGGAAAATTCATTCTACCAGATGTGTCCTCAAGTGCTCTTTGGAGGCTTCTCTTCAAATATCTGGGGATCTACTCTCACACAGGTTTGGGCCACAAGAGTTGAATGTGCCCACATGGGTACAAAGGGTCTGGGTCGCACTGAGTTGGAGGTAGCTGTCCCTGCAGGGGCTGCTCACACAGACCCACTGGCTAGTTTCTAAAGACACACATTGTAGCAAGTCTGCCACTTATTCCTTCATTGTTAAGGAAATTGACATGTTATTGCACTTCTACTCTGTTGGGGTGAAATCCCAACTATAAAACCAATTTTATGTCTGGCATACAAAACACGACTAGACATCATCAGATAGACGTATAGTCATGATGCTTTAAGAAAGGGAACCAAAACCTATCTGATAACCCTTTACGAACAGCCAGGGGCCCTGCACACATAGCAAGCTGCCGAGGCCTGAATCCATCACTCACGTGTGGAACAGCTGATAGCCCTCTGAGGAATATAAACCTACAATGAAATGAAACATTCTGTATTGTTTTGGACAAAAGCTATCATTAATAAACCTACTTGCACTATGTCAGTTTCATTACAGAAAAAAGCGGGAAGAAGTATCCATTAAAAGAATGGCTATTACCAGTTAAACTAAAAGATTTTTCCTCCATGTAAGAGGATCTGTTTTCTTATTGCCTTATACAACAGGGACGATAATTTGGCGATGAAGTTACATATAGTAACAAAATTCCTAGTGATTGGCATTGAAACCGTAGACTGTCTTTCAAAATAGAAAATTTATGATTTGTAAACACCCTTTAAATATATTTTCACCTAGAGTCCCAAAGGCCTTTAAACTTCCATACCACGGAATAGATGTATAACTAAGTCACAAGACTCTAAACAAATGACTGAAGACTTACTGTAGAAATGGCGTTCACCATGCCGTTGGTAATCTGGTCCTGACGCATGTGCTTCACGACATCAAACTGAGCTGCTCTTTGCTTAGGAATCACCTGGTCTGCAATCTTCTTCATTTCAGAATTAAATTTTTTGAACAAATCTTCAAAAAGAAGTGATAAAAGCTAAAAAAAAAAAAAGTATATGGTGAACTTTCAGAATGCATTACTAGTCTATTTAATAAAATTTAGGTGTTTATTAAACTGTTTTTAAAAAAAGATGGGGAAATTGCTTATCAACGAAAAATATTTTAAAATTCAATTTGATAAATATGTACTTTTCTATGTGCTTATCACTATGCAAGGCACTGGGAATAAGAGCAAAAAAATGATGACACGATTTCTGCACTTAAAGATATTTAATTTAGATCAGTCACTTCCAGATATTTAATTTCACTGACCAATGACCTAAGTTTTAATTTTATAGATAAAGATAATTAAACCCCCAAAAAGGGGGTGGAGGACAAGAATTACTGTTAAAAAAAAAGCCTGACAACACCAAAGATGTGGCGCCATTTGGCCCTCTCCTACATCCCTCGTAAAAATGTAAGTGGGTACAACGACTTGGAGGACAGTTTGCCGTTTTCTAGTCTTCCCCAAGCCCCCTCAGTTCCTCCCCTAGGTACATCCCCACAGCCTAGCTTCTCAAACTTCAGCATGCATGGTAATCACGCTTGAGGATTGTTAAAACACAAATTGCTGGCTCCACCCCTACTGTTTCTAATTCAATAGGTCCAAGAATTTGCATTTCTAACAAGTTCCCATGAGATGCCTGAGCTGCTGCTGGGGGAAGGGCACCTTGAGAATCACTGCCCTTCAGAAATCGATAAGAGATGTTCACCGCAGCATTATTTGTATGAGCTAAAAACTGAAAGCCATACAAATAACGTTTAGTTAGATAAATTGTGGCAGACTCAAAATAATGGAACACTATAAAACAATGAAAATGAACAAAAATGAAATGAAATAAACAATATCATGGCTGGATCTTAAAAAGCATAATGTTGAGTCAAAGTCGTCACACACAAAAGAATATGTATGGTATGATTCCATGTACGTAAGGGTCAAAACCAGCAAAACTGAACTCTAATTCAACAGCAAAACTCTACAGAAAAACAAGGATATGAATACCATAAAAATTGGGTGAGGGGGAGGATTTTGATCAGGCAGGGGTATGTTGTAGGGGGAACTTCTACTAAAGTGTTTAAATGATCTTATTTCTTGATCCGAGTGCTATTTACAAACGTATTTGTTTTGTAACAATTTGGTAAGCTAAAATTTGTTTCATGCACTTTGTATGTTATACTTTCTTAATAAAAAGCTTATAATGTAATACCCACCAATATAATATAATACCCACCAATACTCTGACATCATCTTATCTTCAAAAGGACATTTTAACATCAAAAAACGGCAGAGCAAATAATCTCAGAAGAAAAACACAAGAAAGTAAATACAATTTGCTTGATAAAACTCAAACCATGCATCCTTGCTCATTCTTCTCCAGACCCGTGAAAACTGAACCATGGACTCACACCAATCCTCAGACTAGTGGTCTGGGCACAAGTCTACATAAGCAGAGAATGATGTAAAGGCAACAGAGACCAAAGTAAAGTCTGAAACAAGATAGCTCAGTCTATGATAGGAAAAAAAAAAATTAAAGTGTTTAAGCCCTCACCCTAAGATTATTGGAAAACAGTATTAATGAATGATTTCATGAAACAGATGAATAGCAGAGGTGGAAAGAAGGCAAGGATCTGGAGGGAGTGGAGAGCTTCAGAAAGATTTGCAAATTACACATCCAGTAGGAAGCAGAAAGCCGGAAGACAGTATCCCTTCCACTCTAATAATAAAAAAGACAAATCAACTACATTTCTGCGTGAAATCATACATTTCTGGAGTTCAGCCGAGAGGTAAGGTTGCAAGGCACCCAGGGGAACCGAATACAAAGGCGTACAGCCTGGATATCTAGGGAGAGACGGGACACATGACAGAGAGGACGTCTGCCATAAAAGGAATGGGACAAAATTTTAAGGACTTGTTAAATGCCAAATGTGAGCTACCACGGGAGCTTAGAACCCTTCGGAACCTCTGACACAAGAGGATCTGCACCCACAAGTTCTTCTCCACGGAGTGCTCCCGAAAGACTGGAGTCAAACGAAAGACCTGAAAAAGATTCCTTCATTGGAACAAGCAACAAAACCCTGACTGTTTCCCTCAACTTCTGCTCAGATGAAGCAAACTCTTCCAGTTGCCAGAGAAGCGTCAGGAAACCCTCCTGCCAATACAGTTCCAGGGAAAGGTGACCCGCACTGAGAGAGGGATAGAAGCCTTCTGTCCCTGAGGCTGGAGAGAGCCCCCTGTTCCCACCGTTAAGCCCTGCATCTAGGAATAAGCAACAGCAAGCCTACCGCTGCAGGAAGCCCAGCAAACCGTCTGGTCACCAACGCCAGGAAAAAGGACAAGGCCAGATGGAAGAGGCAAGAGAAGTCAAGCTGCATCTTCCCTGGGAGAGAAGCAGGATACATGCTTCGGTCAAGGGTCCCGCACTGGTACATAACAGGGGCCGGATACCACAAGGAAGGGCAGGAAACGGAGAGCTTTGCTTTATAAAATTGGGGAAGGACAGAATGCCCATTCTTACCACTTCTACTCAACACGGTATTGGGGGTACCATTCAGTGCACTAGGGCAAGAGAAAGAAAATATATAAACGTAGGAAAGGAAGAAGTAAAACTGTCATTACTTGCAGATAATCTGTATGGCCACATAAGAAATCCCCAACAGTCTTAAAACAAAACAAAAAAACTAGGAGAACCAATAAGTGAGTTTAGCAAGCCTGCAAGATACAAGGTTAGTATACAAAAAGAAACTGTATTTAAAATTTTTATAAAGATTTATTTATCTGGGGGGGACAGCATGAGCAGGGGACAGGACAAAGGGAGAGGGAGACAGAGATCTCAAGCAGACTCCATCCAGAACTCAGAGCCCAATGCAGGGCTCAACCTCATGACCCTGAGATCATGACCTGGGCCAAAACAAAGAGTTAGGCACCTAACTGACTGAGCCCCCCAGGTGGCCTCCCCCCACCAAAATTGTATTTAAAACATTACTGAGAGACATTAAAGAGAATCTCAATAGCAGAGATATACTATGTGCACAGATTAGAAGACTCAGTATTGGGGCGCCTGGGTGGCTCAGTGTGTTAAAGCCTCTGCCTTCAGCTCAGGTCATGATCTCAGGGACCTGGGATCGAGCCCCGCATCGGGCTCCCTGCTTAGTGGGGAGCCTGCTTCCTCCTCTCTCTCTGCCTACTTGTAATCTCTCTGTCAAATAAATAAATAAAATCTTAAAAAAAAAAAGACGATGACGACTCAGTATTTTTTTTTTTAAGATTTTTTATTTATTTATTTGACAGAGAGAGAGAGATCACAAGTAGGCAGAGAGGCAGGCAGAGAGAGAGGAGGAAGCAGGCTCTCTGCCGAGCAGAGAGCCCGATATGGGCCTCGATCCCAGGACCCTGAGATCATGACCTGACCGGAAGGCAGAGGCTTTAACCCACTGAGCCACCCAGGCGCCCGACTCAGTATTATTTAGATGTCAATTCTCCCCCAACTTATTCTATAAATTCAATCAAAATCTCAATCAAAAACTAGCAGGCTTTTTTTTTTTTTCAAAAATGGAGATGCTAATTCTAAAATTTAAATAAAAATGTTAAAATTCCTAAGTTTATGATGATAGAAAGGAAAAAAAGCCCTTCATCTGTGCAAGAAACAAGAGAGCTAAAACAATATTCCATAAACTGGGTAAAAAAAAAATCTAGCAAGCATTTACCCTGCCTTTCCGATATAAATTATGTCTCAGAGTAACCAAAGAGATGATAAAAAGTATTCTTTATTGAAAATTATGGCTAAAAAAAGCAGAAAGAATAAATTAGAGTATCACTATTTTGCATGCTCTAATCAAACAATGGGTAATGGAATGATCATCATCAGCTGTTAAATAAAACCATCAGGATAAAAGATGATGGGGAACTTCACAATAGATGCATCAGGGCCCCATACACCTAAAACCAGTGATCAATTCCAATGACACAAAGTGTAGAGACAACCAGTCATATTCTTCCTGATAGGATACAAAAGCCAAAAGCCAACTGCACAATGCAACCCAGGAAGCATTCTAGCCAAAAACAAAAAACAAAAAACAAAAAAATCCCACAAAACTTGAATACGATCTAGCTTCTGAATTTAATTCCTGGTTTACAAGAAATTTAGAGGAGAGAGAAATATATACATAAAGACACCATGAGGATGCCATCAGCAAAACTTAGAATCCCGCCCCCAAAATATATATTCTTTAACTAAATAAGGAAAATGCAAATCAATACCACAAGGAGATGCCACTTTATACCCACTAGCCAAAGTGTTCAAAATCTGATACTAAGGCACAGGACAGAGATCATGAGGAACTCCTATACTGTACAATATACAAATACTTGGTTTCTTTTGATAGCTGCATAGTACCCCCCACGACCCCCCACCCTGCCCCTCAAGTTCCTCATATCAGAGAGATCATATGATAATTGTCTTTCTCTGATTGACTTATTTCGCTCAGCATAATACCCTCCAGTTCCATCCATGTCGTTGCAAACGGCAAGATTTCGTTTCGGGGTAGGGAGGGAAAAATAATGAAACAAGATGGGATGGGGAAGGACACAAACCATAAGAGACTCCTAATCTCACAAAACAAACTGAGGGTTACTGGGGGGTGGGAGGGTAGGGATAGGGTGGATGGGTTATGGACATTGGGGAGGGTTTGTGCTTTGGTGAATGCTGTGAAAGATGTAAGCCTGATGATTCACAGACCTGTACTCCTTGGGCAAAGAATAAAAATAAAATTAAAAAAATATATACAAATACTTGGGAAACTAGTTTGACATTCTCCAGTTAAACTGAAGATTTATCTTGACTCCAGGACTAGGCAGGCATTCCTATTTGTAGAATTCTTGCATATGGGCACCAGAAAATATAAGTAAGAATGCTAATTTTTTTTAAAAAAGGGAAAATCACAGAAAGGAATGATTGGTAGAATGAAGTGTTATTTATCATAAATATATACATATTTATATATCACCTCATACTCTATATATACAATGAAATACAATAGAAAACTGGAAGTTCAGTGACATGCAACAATATAGACAAATATTGAAAACAATGCTGATGAAGAAAAATGTTGCTGAAAAATGTATATGGTATGACTCTATTTTTGTAAAACCCCAAAATAAGCAAAACTTATTGCAATAAAATATTTGAAATTTTTAAATAAAAAATTTTAATGATGTAATTTAAAAAAGTGCAAAAATTCAGGATGGGGAGAAAAGAGGTACAGAGTAAGTAAGAAATACATAGGTAAATGGAATGGTATTAATAATGGTTGATTATTAAGAATTACTCGAAAGTGGCTCTGTGGGTGCTGATTTTATTTGTACCCTTCATAACGAACATATATGTAACATTTTAATTTTTATTTTCATGTTAAAAATTACATAATAAAAGTTAAATGATATTAAACCATGGTGACTATCTGAAACAGTATTACCACAGAAACCAAATCAATGGGATGGAATAGGAAGTCCTAAAAACAGATAAGGATGGTTCTGTTTCCAGAACTGGTAGAGTAGCTCCTATCAGATGGACTCACCTGCTGATAACAGTTTTAAAGTCTGGACAAAATATTAAAACTATCTGAATTAAGGGGAAGCCATATTGGTAAGAGGGGTCCAAGCTACGTTGAGAAGCTAAAATTCAGAGAGAGACCCGCAACCTTACTGGATGAAGACCCAGACGAAAAAGATCTGAGCTATGGGAGAAAACCCCCAAATTATGTGTAAACTTACCGCAAATCTCTGGCTGACCCCTGAGGTATGGCCCAAGTCCTCCCACTGCCCCAAATCTGGGTGGAGGTGTAACTGCTTCTTCTAACACAGTAGAAATAAATAAAGCTGAAGACTAGGACATTAAGGCCACACGGGTTCTGTCTCGTTCATGAGAAACATTCGTTTGGAGACTGGAGCCACCCGATGGCACATCACTGGACAGGTCAGGTCCTAGCCAAGAACCTTCCAGCCCTCCCCACACCTGTTAGCAGAACACTACCAACTGACCTCCATCAACACCATGTGAAACACAACAATCAAACAGCCAAATTCTGCCTGAATTCCTGACCCACAAAACTGTGAGTTGTAATGAAATGGTGGCTGTTTGGGGATAGCATGCCACGTAGCAACAGATAACCAGATAACCATTCACGAAAAGTTCTTGAAACTAAAGAGGTGGCTCACTACTAATAAATAGCAGGGACACTTCTTCAATAATCAAATATAATATACATTACAAATACTTAAGTTCCTCTGTAAAATTAATTGCATTCTTTTTTTTCCTTTATAGGCATTTTTTTTTCCATTAAAAGAGGAAGAAAAAAGCTTGACCTATTTGTAAGTTACCTAACAAAACATGAAAGTAATATCACGGGAATGTGCCATATACACTATCTACTTACAAGGGGATCCTGAAACTCAGTGAAACCATGCAAACTAAAGATTTTCCAAGTTCCACATGGACTATATTCTTGAATGTTTATAACCCATAGGTAATTTTTGGACTCATAAGCAAGAAAATATTGAAAGCAAATGAGTCTTCTCCTCGAGTAAGCTTACTTACTACTGAAGAATTTCCAAAGTGGAATGTGATTTTAAGTTAAACACATCCTTCCACTTTTCTACTAAAATCAACTTTGCAGATAGGAAAGCCAGGATATTAAACTTGAATGTACCACGTCAGAAGTGTTCTAAAAAGAAAACTTCCTCCTCTGAGAGCTTAATCCTTTCTCCCACTCAGACCCAGCAGTTTTGCTCATGGGAAGAAAGGGTATGGGAATGGAAGCAGGTGCAGAGGGGTGAACGGGATGGAGAAGCCCACTGTGACAGCTTCCTGGGCAAACTGGCCAAAGGGACTTGAATAAGCATCCTGAACAGAAGCAACTGCCCTTAACCTAAACCACAAAAGCACAGCTCTATTTTAATGAGCCCCTTACACTTAGACTTTTGTGTCTCAAATTATGACAAAGATTTTTGGATTCTTGCTGAATTTGTTGTGGCCCCTGATTCAAACACAAGGAAACACCTCTCATGCTAAAACAACTTAAAATGTAAGGAAGGGCACGCTCAACAGAATTACTGCCTCATTAAATTTCTCCACCTCTAGATTTTCGGTTTAAAAAAAATTACGTTCTTCAGTTCACAGGGCAGTGAGAAAATACAGGGCCACGTTGCACAATAAGCCACATTATTTGGGTCAAGAGTAAAATGATGAAAAGAGATGAAGCGCTGGTGGTAATATTCAACACCCTTCCTTGCTAGTACGAGGCCTTCCAGCCTGCTTAGGACAGGAACACTAAAGAGCAAATTATATTTAAGGAAAAAAATGCTGACAGTTCATCAATTGATTTGCAATGAAAATGCTAAAAAAAAATTAATAAAGAAGTTAAGCTGCTGAAATACAGTTTCACCAATTAGCTTAATGTCAGAGAATTCTAATTAGGCGTCTTGAGATTGCTATTTAGTGTTAAGCCTTCAGAGTGCCAAATTCTCCTTTTCACACAAACTGGTTGCAAAATTAAAGACATTAGGCAGCCTTAATTACATTATCAGAACAGCTGGGATTAGGCAATCTCTGAAGTCAAGACGGCATTCTTTTGTCACAGGGTGGAAATCCCTGGCTTTCCAGGGTGCCGGATTTTTGGTGCCGTTCCATATCTCACCCATACAAAGCAAGCTGCATTAGAAACAAAAAATTTGCAGACAAAGAATAGAGTAATGCTCAGCAAATAATGAACACATTACCGAAAAAGAAAAGGTAGGTGAAAAGATTAAGCCTGAAACCGGTAGGTTTTGCTAACACCTCTACTGGCGGCTGGCCTGCCAGCCCTCTGGTGGCAGAGAGACTGAGGGAAAGCTCTGTGAACCCACTTGGCCAGTAGACGCAGCTCTGTTATCTAAAGCTGAAGCACATTTATACTCCCTCGTCCCATGGGGTGTGAAATTAGCAGCTATTGTTTTTACACATTTTTGCCAACACAATGCCTTTTATGTCTTTACATTGTTTATAAAGCAATGTTTTCTTGCACATGGGAACCTCTTTTTAATTCTAATTTTTTAAGCAACAGGATAGTCTCTCCTCTCCTGACTCCATTCCTTTTTCTTCTAAACAATCATCACTTTTTTCATGGCCTCATTCAACAGCATGATTTTTTCCTAGTAAGAAATTGTAAAAATTGGGACTGATGGTGGTGGCGATACCCATAATACCGTGAACAGAGGTCAATCTGAAGGTGGCAGAAAACCCACCTGCTAGCACCGACCACGAGCCACACAGAACTTCTCCAGTATTCCAGACACTCACCCTTTTCCAAAACCTAAAACTGCTATCATTTTTTAATCCAGTTTTTAAATTTTAGTTGTCCTATCTGTTATCCCAGCCACCATCATCTGTCATCTGGAATACTGCCACAGCCTCCTGACTGGCTCCCTTCCTGCCTGTTTGTCTCCAAATCTGATTTTTCCAAACTGTGAATCAGATTGTGTCACCTACCTGGTTAAAACTCTTCGTGGTTTTTCACAGCATGGAAACTCAATCTAAACCCCCTTCCGTGGCCCACAGGCTAGTTCTCCAATGTCCTCTCCACCCCCACAGCTCACGCAGCCCAGCCCAGTGATCCTCTCCCAGCTCCCCAGGCCGGAACCATGCGGGGATGGACACACTCCCAAGGGTCTCTTATTGGAGAGACCCAATATTATTGCAGTTCCCAACATTCCAGAAGACTGGCTTCTCCTCACAGATGTCTCAGCAGGAAGGGCTGAAGGCGCAGCTTAAAATACATCATTTTCAAAGAAATCTTTCCTGATCATCCTGACAAAAGTAACATCCCTCCCCTCCACCAACACCCCAACTCTCTAACATTACCCTGTTTGGGGTTTTCTTTAAACACATACGACTGTTTCCTACTATCTCATTTCTTTCCCGTTCACTTGTTCATGGTCTCTCTCTTCCTCACCAAAATGCACTCTGAGAGAGATGCCTCACAGAGTGTCAGTCACCGACATGTCCTCTGCTGCCTAGTAGATTTACATGGAGATTCGAGAGACGAATATCAATGATTCCTGTCCTTAACGTAGGTAAAGAATTATGTATACTTCAGCATGTAAATAAAGACCTGAACCAAGACAGAGGTTTCAGAGAGGGTGACACAAAGAATGAAGAATGGGCGGGAGCTCCTCCCTATTGGGCGGGCAAAGGGAGATGAGACAGAGGCCACTGAGGCAGAAGGCCTAACTCAAAGGCAGGGAGGATGGAAGAGCATCCCGGTGTGCTTGGGAAGGGGGAAGTGCCTGCCCCCGCAGGAGGCAGGGCTGGAAAGGTGCGCTGGCACGAGATCACCAGAGATCCTGGAAGCCCTGCTCAAGACACTACGCTTGGTTCTCCAGAGCCGTCAAACTTTGGTGAATTCCACAGAGGAGCTGCAGGGGAAGGGAAAGCAGGCAGAGAAATAAGCCCTTATATCCCCAGGCAGGGAGGCTCCCATTTTATTTGTTTTAATATTGGGAGCCCAAGTAAGCATTCATGCTCTGAAAAACCTTGAACCCCACACCGGAAGCTCAGGCCTGCTGACATAAAGCAATTAAATCACCTGTCCTGCCAACTCCAATCGCTTGTTACCGTAATAGTCTCGGTCATCCACTTTATTGTCTCCTTGGGCCAGAATTACTCTTCGCACCATCACGGCAGTGTAGATACACTTAGCTCGGAAATTGAATTCTTTAACCTGTAATTCAGGAGTTAGAGAAAATTTCTGAGATAATGCATGTTAGCCACTATCAACTCCTTCCTTCCCTATATATTTCATGCCACTCCCTCAAAGAGGTGGCGCCCACCAACCCTCCCTGGGCTGGTCTGTAACTCGCACTTGCCACTTCCTTTCTCTGGGTCCCAAGGCACCATGGCAGAAAGCCAGGACACTCTGCTGGGGACAGAGAGCCTGCTTAGAAAAGCACTGGGGAGCCAGAGACACTCACTGTTGCTATTTGACTTTTAAATGGTCTTTCCAGGCATCAAGAGGAGTTTAAAATTCTGTTGAATCCCAGTTTTCATATTAAGAATTTTCTGATTCTTTGAATTAGCTCAAAGCATACAAATGGCAGCCAAAGGGCAGAATCAGAAATCTGTATGGTTTCTTTAGCCAGCAAGGTATTTTAAAATAAGAAATTCCTGTGTTTATGTGGTCACTCTCCATTTCCATAGAGCCCTTGACTTTCCTTTATGATCAGCTCCTAAAGGTAAAGTGCGCAAGCCCTCAATTAGATCATTCGTGACAATACATGTGGTAACTCATTATAAACCAGACTATTTAGTTAGCAAGACTGTCTAACAAATAATTCTATCACTTAGAAAGAGTGACATTACATTAGAGAAGAAGGATTACTCTTGCCCACACCTCACATGCCAACATGGCCAACTCTGTTTAACGATAAATAAAAAGTAAATAACAACACCGGTTAGAGGCACCGACCCCTAGCACTTCAAAAATCTGTGTATAACTTTTAACTCCCCCAAAACTTAACTACTAATAGCCTACTGTTGACCAGAAGCTTTACTGATAACATAAACAACACATATTTTGATTGCTATCTTATATACTGGTTTTTTTCCTTATAATAAAGTAAGCTACAAAAAAGAAAATGTTATCGAGAAAATCATATGAGAAAATACATTTACAGTACTGTACTGAACTTGCTGAAAGAAAAAAACAGCACATTTCTAAGTGGACTCATGCAGTTCAAACTCAAGTTATTTGAGTCAACTATATCAAGCATGGGTTCTGGGGTCAGAGGTTGGATTCTAGCTCGCTCTCTGACCAGTAACCAGCTGGGGGACAAGAGAAACCGTCCAGCTTCTCTGGACCTGAGTGTCTTCACTGTAAGTGAAGGAGGCTGGACTATGTGAACTCTAAAATTCAAGGTCTAAGAGAAGAACCTTCCAGTATTTTAAAAAGGATCTATGGTGGTAACGGTAGTACAACAGTGAGAATGTACTTGAGGCCACAGAACCACACACTTAAAGATGGCTAAGTTTTATGTTCCGTATTTGACAATAAAAGAGAGTATATGAGCAAGGCACTCCAAGTTTGTTTCATTTAAAAACATCTAACACCACCTCTGTCCTTCAAAACCGTGCAACCGAGTAGCAGCACTCAACGCATATCTGAACAGACTGAAACAAGACCCGTGAGAGAATAAACGTGATGCTAATGACAGCAAACAGCTAACATTCCCCAAGTACAAATAAACTACTGATAATGGAAGGTTATCTCCATGGGGCAGCCCAGTCTTTTCAGAGTCTCTCTCCTTTCTTACAGAACTAGATGTTAAATAATGTAAACCTGCACTTAAAGTTCTTTAGCAGATGGGCCCCCGGGGACCCCAGTTCTCAGCTGCACAGGTGCTGCTCACCGGCACATGCGTCAGGATGGTAGAAGCCAGGAGCTCTCTTGCCTCTTCGATCTTCGTCTTCTTTGGTCCACCTCCCCACATCCTTTGCCTCCTTACTTTGTTCCCTATATATTTTAATGCCTATAAAAACAGAACATTATAATGTTTGAATGACACCCATTGGAGGGAATCTATTAAACACCTACCCAAACAAAACACTATAAACAAAACGACAAGGATCCTGGCTACAGAGAATGCTGCATGATGCTTAGGCAAAAATCAACACTTGTCATGAATCAATACCGAAAAGTAGCATTACATGCTGTCCAATAAGCTAGAGTTCCCTGTCTATAATTTGTTCTTTTACTACAAAATTGATACATGATCACTGTAGGAAATTTAGAATATATTAATGAAAAGATGTATATATACATACACACACGTATATATACACATTATGTATATGAAGCAGCCATCAATCCTCCACCCAGAGAACCACGGGTCCACAAAGTTGTACTTTTTTCCCCCTCAAAAAGGAATTACACCATGTGAAGACCTCTATCCTGAAAGCTGCAGAGCACTGCTAAGAGAGAATAAAACTTACGTAAATCAAGGGTTATGCTGTTTTCATGGACTGAAGATTTAATAGTATTAAGATAGCTTACTATTAAAATTCTTTCCAAACTGATGAATAGGCACATCATACTTGTTCCTGGAAATTAATACTCCTGGGAGGTTTTTTTAAAAAACAACAATCAGAGATGCCTGGCTGGCTCAGTCAGTTAAGTGTCTGCCTTCGGCTCAGGTCCTGATCCCAGGGTCCTGGGATTGAGTCCCACATCAGGCTCCTTGCGTAGGGAACCTGCTTCTCCCTCTGCCTGCCACTCCCCCTGTTGTGTGCACGCTCTCTCTGATAAATAAGTAAAATTTTAAAAAAGAGAGATTTAAGAAAAAAACAAAAATCAATTGATTCTAAAATTGACATGCAGATGCAAAAGACCTAGAATAGCTGAAACACTCTTGAAAAAGAAAAGGTGGAAGATTTATATTATCTGCTTTTGATTAGAAACCTGTGGTAATCAAGACAGTGTGAGACTGGCATCAGGACAAACAGATCAGTGGAACAAAATATGTCCAGAAATAAGCCTAGGCTTTTATGGTCAGAGGATTTTTTTTTTAAAGATTTTATTTATTTGACAGAGAGAGTGAGAGAGCACAAGCAGGGGGAGCAGCAGAGGTAGAGGGAGAAGCAGACTACCTGCTGAGCAGAGAGCCTGATATGGCACTCAGTCCCAGGACCCTGGGATCATGACCTGAGCTGAAGGCAGACGCTAAACCAACTGAGCTACCCAGGGGCTCCTGGTCAGATGATTTTTGACAGAAGTGCTAAAGCAGTTCAACAGGGAGAGAAAACCCTTTTAACAAATGTTGAAATATCTACATATAAATATCTATGAAGTAAAAAATTAACTTTGACCCCTACCTCACACCAAATTAAAAAATTAGTTTAAGTGGATTTTAGAAATAAACATAAAAACTAAAACTACAAAGCTTCTAGAAAAAAACATAGGAGGAGGTATTTTTGCCCTTGGGGTAGGTGAAATTTCTTTATACAGGACACAGAAATCGATAATTGTTAAGACAAACCAAAAACCTCCTGATAATTAGATTTCATCAAAATTAAAACTGTTCATCAAAAAGACAAAGTCACGATTATGAATAGGGAAGCAATGGACAGACAGAAAATAGTTACAATAATAAATCCGACAAGGGATTTATATCCAGGACACTTTTTTTTTTTAAAGGGACATGGAAATTCAATACTAAAAAGAAAGCTCATGAGGAAAACAAGCAAAAGATCTGAATACTTCATGAACAAAGTCAGTAGTAATGAAAAGTGTCCAACATCATTAGTCATCAGGGAAATGCATACTAAAACCATAATGGTACAGACAACATCCAACACCTAGAATGACTAAAAAAATTAAAAAGACAGACAAGACCAAATGTCAGTGAAGACATGAAGCAATCAGAACTCTCATGCACTGGGGGTGGGTGGGGTGGGGGATGGACTGCAAAATGGTAATTACTTTGGGAAAAGGTTTAGCAGTTCCAACTTTATAGAAGTTACATACACAACTGCTCTTTGATCCAACAATCCTATTTGTAGGTATCTATCTGAGAGACATCCTGACCTGTTCAGGCAAAGACTTGTACAGGAATGTTTACAGCAACTTTAGTCATACGAGCCAGAGTGAAAAAACTAAATGTCCATCTACAGGAAAAGATAACTGTGAGATAGTCGTACAGTGGGATATTACTCAGCAAAAATGGCCAAATGACATAAAACCTCAGACGGTACGCTCAGAAGAAAGGGGACACAGACGAGTATATTCTGAACAATGCCATATGAAGTTCTAAAACAGGGAAAGTTAACCTGTGGTGAAAAATCAGAACAGGGGGAAGAAAATCAGAGGATGGAGATGAAGAAAGACCAAGAAGGGACATGAGGGAACTTCCCCGGGTAATAGAAAAATATTCTTATGCAAAATCGTGTAAAATTATGCAATGAGGATTTGTACATTTCAGCACACATAAATTCTACCTAAAAAATGAAGTATTAAAAACAAATCAAATGGTGGGTGTGAGAGTAGGTGGAGATTTAGATGAAACAAGATGGCAGAGTGTTGGTGATTACTGAAGCTGGGTGATGGGCACAGGAGGGTTCATAATAGTCTTCTGTATATTTTGTGTATGTTGTTTTTCCCAATAAAAAGTTTTTAAAGAAGAGGGTAATTTTCTAACAACAGTGAATGCATTTTTTTTTTTTTAAACTGGCTTCCAGTTAGTCAGAAAAAATGGCTGGGATTCCTGATTCTTTATCGTGGAATTCCTGTCCCGGATTATGTGCGTGGGCAATTTCTGTGCTTCAAAACCTAGGTCAGGTATCACTTCTTCACCCACTCCTTTTTCTCTGCTATGTGCACTTCTTATGTAAAAGGAACTAAGCGCTTTCACTTCGCTTCAGACCACGGCCATATTTTAACTAGTTACAGGTATGTCATTCCTACTAGATGTGGTGTCACTTTTCCTTTGATTCCTGATGATTAGTTCGGGGCTGGGAACGGAATGGAACTCCTCCCTGGTAAGATCGGGACGTCAGAGCTAGGATCCTCTCCATTTAGTGTCCATTAGAGCGAACGAAAAACTCAGACGTGCCGACCCTTGCTGCTGCAACCTAGCAGTAAGTAGGACCCAGCACTGGATAAAAGCAAGCCTGCAGTCAGTGGAAACCGCCAAGAGACAGGCAGTTCAGTCTTCCCTCAACTGAGCTGTCCTCATGAAATTTTGGTCTTCCAGTTCCCTTGGGGAAGAAGCTAGATTCTTCACGTTGAAGAAAGAAACAGAGGTACACAGGAGCCTAGTAGCCCTTCTGAGTTAGCAGGCAGGCAGCTTTTTCCTGGAGTGACTAATAATGTTACCAGGGTTGCAGTGTGAGGGTCAGGGTGAGAGCCCAACCTGGGCATGAACAGGTTAACATGACACCCCCTCGTGCATCCTATCTTCTAAAAAAGGTTATAAATAATTTCTTCTCTCTATACCACAGCCCTTGACGAGAATGATAGAAAATGTCCCCGAGAAAGACCCCGCAAAAGGCTTTGTGGGAGGAAGGAATGGAGGAGAGATAACAAAGGAAGCATTAAACACAAAACACAACACAGGTATTAAGAAACCCACTAAAGGGCGCCTGGGTGGCTCAGTGGGTTAAAGCCTCTGCTTTCAGGTCAGGTCATGATCTCAGGGTCCTGGGATCGAGGCCCACATGGGGCTCTCTGCTCGGCGGGGAGCCTGCTTCCTCCTTTCTCTCTGCCTCTCTGCCTATTTGTGATCTCTCTCTCTCTCTGTGTCAAATAAAGAAATAAAATCTAAAAAAAAAAAAAAAAAAAAAAGAAACCCACTAAATGCCATGTTGCTGAAAGTTCTCTTACGTAAGACATCACGCACTTGCTACTTGCTCACTTAAAATAACATACAATATCCACATTGCCCTAACTCGTATGTTCCACTTACCATTTTGGATTACGCATGCCTCGACAGCATCTTATTAGTTGCAAGTTATCAATCCGTGTTCTAACTCAGCACAACAGAGTATGAGTCATCTTACTGTGGTGTAAGGGGGTCCACCTTACACCCCCCATCTGCATACTCCCATCTCTGAACTGAACTTCTCATTAACTTAGCTAATGTTTTCTGTCAGCACCTATTTAGGAGAAATAAATGATTTCCCAACCCGCTATTTAGTCCTGCTCACACAGCTCTATGACAAGAGGGCTATAGGGCTATCTGAGCAACAATGATGCTGTTTGTTATAAAAGGGATAACGGATGTCACTGCGTCCACTGAGGGATCGTTAAGGTAAACTGCTCTTCCTGAACATTACACAGCTTTAGAGGAGAACATGTATCTCCCCAAACTGGGCCAACTCCTGGGTATTTCTTTACGTTTCCTCTTGATGTTCTTGGAACACCTGGACAATATAATTCCAGTCTGTAACAAAGACTCATGCTCACTAAATATTTCATTGTCAGTGAAGACCAAAAATAGAGCCTCCTAAATCCAAACAACTTCTCCTGATGCTGCCTGCCCAAGAACTTGAGTTGAGTCTTCCTTAACTGCATGGAAGGGAGGCAGGGTAAGAATAATCCTTACTGATTTGTGCTTTGGAATCATATACACTGACATATGATGAATAACCTTAAATGTCTGTTTGGCTCAGTCTACGAAAATATCAAGTGGTGTGATTTTCAGAACACACACTAACAAGTACAAGTGGGAAAATGCTATCTCTACAAGCATTCTGGGTAACAAGAAAAACGCCACCTGGAATTTATACCTCGTTGTAAGTAACCCATAGAATAGACAACGTATTTGTGGATAAGTAAGAATTGTCTATTGTGTTTAAAAAAAAAAAAGATTTCTATTTATTTATTTGACACAGAGAGAGAGATCACAAGTAGGCAGAGAGGCAGGCAGAGAGAGAGGGGGAAGCAGGCCCTCTGCTGAGCGGAGAGCCCGATGAGGGACTCGATCCCAGGACCCTGAGATCATGACCTGAGCCGAAGGCAAAGGCTCAACCTGCTAAGCCACCCAAGCACCCCCTCTATTGTGCTTCTATAGCAGGAATCCCTACCTCCCAGGGTGGCTATGAGGTATGCCCCTAACTGATACTTAGCAAAGTACTTTACAAACGTGGGACTAAGCATCCGAGGTGTGGCTGTGAGGGCTCCCTGTCACAAGTGCAGGGAAGTCCAACTGCTTTTATTATTTCTTATTTTTATTATGTTTAGCATGTACATATGTGTGTGTTTGTGTATATGTATACATATATATATGAAGACAGAAAACTAATCTTGTCCTAAAATCCCCAAGTTCCAGCTGGGAGTTCTTTAGCAGGTCGATGAAGGTTTGTACTGGTAAAGGGTTTCTGATCCTGGCTTTTCTTGCTGATGACACTGGGAATTCAGAAAAAGGGACAGAGACCACATACAACTAGACACTGAAAGCAATTGGAAGTAGGGAATAAAAAGGGAAACTGAGGAGAAATGGAGAAAAAAAAATCTTCTACACTAGAGTTGCTGTAATTAAAAAACATATATTAGGGCAACTGCATTGCGCAGTAGGTTGAGCGTCCGACTGTTGGTTTCAGCTCAGGTCGTGATCTCAGGGTGGTGAGCTCGAGCCCCACATCAGGCTCTGCACTCAGAGCAGAGTCTGCTTGAGATTCTCTCTCTCCCTCTGCCCCTCCTGCTGTGCGCTCGCTCACACACACTCTAATAAATAAATCTTTTTTAAAAAACCCAAAAAACAAAAAAACAAAAACATAGATCACTCAGGCAAATAAGTGAAAAAAGAGCACTTGCTATTGTATCAGAACAAAAGCCTCTTGGACACATAACCCCCTTCAGAGTTAGACACCATAGGCTGATAATTTATCAAGGCAGACGCCTTCCTCCGATTCCTAAAACATGAGTCAAAGAAGCTTCTCTACTGTTCCTCCCAACTCCCCAACACCCTCCCACACCTACACCTCAAGAAGTCACTGCATCCGATGCTTTATGCACAAGCAGCATTAAATCTCCAATTCCCTTTCATAGCAAAGGACGACATGAAAAGACACACCTGCATCTGTGTGAAAATCTGAGCTTTCTGGCACTCTTCCAAACTGGGCCCAAATGCAGCCATCACGTGCTCCTCTGTTCCAATCATCTGTACAATTTCCTGGTCACTTTCAACACCCATGGCCTAGGAAGGAAAGAAAAGATAGAAGGAGTGTTGGCTTTGTGTTAACTCACTGACATTTGCTTATGCTAATTTGGCATTGTTTGTGGGTATTACTTCTAAGCAAAAGCTAGCTCTTTTCTCAGAAACGGTGCCATCTGGCATTGGCAGCCCCAGCCCAAGCTGCAGAAGAACCTGAAACAGAAATTCTGATTGGGAAGAGGAAAACAAACACTCTCAAGCACTTTTTTGCATGTGTGCAATCTTCTAAAATGTTTAAATATCCTGTGAGTGCCACCGTGAAAAAGGAGGTAGGAAGGTATAGCGGAGACACTGGTCACAATTACGAAAGCAAACTGAAAAATTAAAACAGAACAGCCAAAGAGCGGTAAATCAGAAAATACGCCTTGCTGAAAGCAAACAGAACCCCAATTAGTTTTGTCACAAGACTCATTTTTCTGAGAACTATCAACTCATTCACATTTAGGCTAGAAGAATTTTTCCTAAAGAATGTTTTACCTCACAATTCCAGAGATATCAAGCTATACTTTATGCAGGTTTTAAGAAGAGATTTTTTTAAAAAAACTAAAAACACACTTAAGAGGCTTAAGAAACCCACTTATCTTAAGTGTTTCAAGGTGGCAGCCGGCAACGCAGGTCTTTGTAGATTCCATATGGCACTATGGCTCACTCCTTCACACATTTGCCTGGAATTCTGCCATATCAAGAAATAGAGCATAATCTCCCTAAACTTCTCTTGGCAGAGAAAGAATCTGCTTCTTAGAAGTTATGGGAAAAGTTATGTTTGCATTAAAATTCTTCCTTCAGCTATGCAGAGAAAACGGAACCAGGGCTAACTATCTAGCTAGGCTTCGATGCTCTGGTGCCCGCTTCTCCACCCATGAGGGAGGAGGAGGGAAACCGCATCTCACGTTCCAGGGAGGAACATGGAGAACGTAAGCCAGAGTACAGCGGAAAGGGCACCTCTCGAAGTCAAGAGATCTGAAGTGTCCGTCCCAAAACAAGGTCAATGACAGACTTCACAACCACTACTGCTGAACCACCTTGTCCACCTGTTTCTTCATTTCTTTGAACAAGAGGACACAAAAATCCTACAACTCTACATTTGAATTTGAGTAATCTATGATCCAAAAATTCGATGTGGATACTTCAGGATCAGACGTAAACTGACTGAAAGTTTTGAAACTTTTGTGGGGGAAGTTAAACATATGCCATGTCCCCTTTAGGCAAATGGTGGTGGTTTGAAAAACATTCACCAATTCTTTGACACTCTCTTCACAAGGTAAAGACTAATTCTCCTCCTTTAGAGTGTAGGCTAAACTCAATGACTCACTTCTACAGAGAAAAGGCGCAAGCACAGGGTACAACTGCAGAGCCCTGGTTACAAACAGCACTGCGGCTTCCTGCTTGCCCTTTCCCTTAGAGAGCTCCTGTGCGGGAAGCCAGCGGCCATGCTCTGAAGACACTCACGCAGCCTGTGGAAAGGTCTGGTGGCGAGGAGCCAAATGCCACAGTGGGGGAGCCAGAATGGAAGCAGACCCCGCTGCACCCCATTCCAGCCTTCGGGTGACTTCAGCGCCGGCTGACAACTTGACTCATCAAAGACCCTGAGCCCGAACCACCCAACCAAGCAACTTCCACATCTCCGACCAACAGAAACCGTGCTGTAATTTGTTACACAGCACAGATAACTAACAGACCAACTTTTGGAATTAAATTTGCTATTTAAATGTAAAAGAACTTCATAAATGTAGAACTTGTTTTGTTCAAAACTGTGTTTAGTAAACAAAGATGCTCTCTCAACACAAATCTCTTCTATACTTTAATTTTCATCATTTTATCTCTAATCTGATAGGACATATTTGTTCAAATGGACACTAGACATACACTCAACTATTTAAAAATACTAAAAATATAATTAAAAATTTTAAGTTCATTAAAACACTCAGCATTTCACAGATTAAAAGAGAGCACTCTTAAAAACACTGTATCAATTTTAATTTTTAGACAAACGAAGGAAAAAACCCTAGACTAGCCTCTGACGAAGTTCCCGGAGCACATCTACCCTGAACGTGATGGTGCGTATGGAGGCCTGTCTACATTTTCTCCTTGGTCCAGCCAGAAACACGAGAAGAGAATATTTCTCTGTGAGAAGCTAATTAAAATATAAGTTAACTTTTGCTTCTCAATCTCCCAAAAGAGTGTTATACGGGTTTCAACGGAATCAAAATAGAGGAGTATACAAAAAACAACACCAAGGCAAGTAATCTGCAGTAGAATCTAGTCACCTTTCCCTAAAATCATTGATAATAAAACTCTGTAAGCAACGCACTTCCCCCCTCAGGGGAAAGTGCAAACACTAAAAGAGGTCTACGTGGGGCAGATGCCAACCAGAACATGGAATATGACAGAGCAGGAGAAGCTCTCACTGGGACAGAAAGGGGAATATGAGGGCTGAACGGGCAGTAGCCTTCTGGATCAGCCTCCTCTCTCGAGGAAGGACAACCTCTAAATCTGAACTGAAGCCACCTGGATTATTTTAATAATTAATTTTTAGTTCAGCAATTTCCAAGTGAAAAAGACCACGTACATTTGGCGTTTAGTAGTGGTGAAAAAGTCCTCCCTCATTTGACATATGGATTGCTGCTTCGAGTTGTCCCAAAGCTGGATCTGAGCAGTAATTTTACAACTGCATAAAATTTTCAAGTGTTCTAACATGGATCTAAACAGACTGCTTAGGCCTTCCAAATATTTCTAAGCCATGAAGCAAAGATATGCCAAGTACATGGTAAATGACACCATATGTGCGGAGAGAATGATCAGTGGCAAAGCTCTGCTCTGCAAGGACTGAACTCCTCCTATGCTGGGTCACTGATCTACATGGCAAAAACTCAGTCAGGTTATCATCAAAAGCGCTCTAGCGCCAAAGACCAAACTGATTTTATGACTATTTAGCCTTGGGAAGTCACAGCTACAAATAAATGACATATTGCTATGGAAACGACAGCAAAATGCCCAACCATTTTGCTTTACAGACATAATTTAGACATCTGAAAACTAGCTTTATATGGAACTCTTTGTACTCCAGATATCTGAAATCATTTCACCTAATAAGTTAGAAATGAATGCTATATAATAACCCTATGAAGAAACAGCAGAGATAATACATTTCAGCAGAAGGTCACCCAATCTGGCCATGGGCAGTAAGACAGAACAAAAATGAGGGCGTACGCTCTTTAAGAAGTGGCATAAAGTCTTCCCTTTGGATACCCACTAAGTATGACTACAAGGGTGACTTGTAAAGACAGAGAGAATACTAATGAGAGAAGAGAAGAACATGCCCACTGGCGGTGATATGCTGAAATATACTGTGTGAAGGAGGAAAAGGGAATAAGTTCTTAAAATACCTAATATTCAGAAATCTCTAATCTTTCTTCAGACAGGAATCAATCTGTTATTACTAAAAGTAGTCTCTGCAGATAATAAAAGAACTGCGATGGCCCTCTTTAACTCTGCAATTTTTTCTCTTCAGAGATCAAAAATTTCAATGTAAGTTTGTTTCTAAGAAACAATGCCCAGGGCCCTTGAAATCTGATCTTTTATATAAAAACATTCAGACTACAGAGGCCATCACAGAGCATCTGCTGAATACTTGGGAATACAAAATGTAAAGTAGGAAAGATTCATGGGCAGGGGAACCTTTGTAGTGATTCAAGTCCATAAATAAGGCTGATCTAGGTCTTAAAAAGCTTTAGCCGTCATATTCAGACCCAGCATGGAACCTGGAAACCCTGCTGCTTCCGTCACTTTTAGCCAATTGTTGGTTACAATCAACAACCATCAAGTCCTAATGACTGTCAAGGTCTCTGTCAGGGCCACACAACACAAAAAGAGAAATGATGTGACTTTCCTGGTCTCCCAGTTTATTTTCCCCAGCTCCTGACATTGAATGTGGAGGCAGAGCGAAGGCAAGAGAAACAGTATCTTCCTTCTCAGCCATCCACTTCTCAAAAATTACACTATCTCTTTTGCACTTCAGGACAACCCTCTCAGGTGAAATTTTCACTTTACAGGGGTTATGTGAGATGCAGGGAGACTGGGAAATCTGTCTGAGGTCACACAGCTAACAAGCGGAGAAGGTAGAATTTGGCCTAGATCTGTCTGATGCTAAGATCTCCCATATTCTGTGCTGCTATCCAGATGGACAAGTCTTCATAGACATTATCAGACAAGGTTCCATCAGGCTATTAAAACATCCTTCTAACAGGAGACCACAAAACGGGACTATCTGTGACCAATGTACTTTGTTTATTTAAACTGAAAAAATTTAAATAGTTGTTGTCATTCTTATACACTGCTGATTAGCATGCAATGGTTAGGTTTCATGAGAAAATTCTGGCAACACGCCCAATTTTTTTTAAAAACGTCTAATTCCACTCCCAGGAGTTAAGTTTCACAAAATACTCAGCAATATGCACAAATAGGTATGTAGAAGATGACCCAGGGTTGTGTATCAGAGCAAAAACTTGGGGGGAAAGGACACCTAAACGTCCCCCTATGGGAAACTGGTTAAACAGATTACACCACCCATGGGTAATTCCTATTCAACACCTACTAAAAATAATGATGTAGATAAGTATTTATAGATATGGAAAGCTAGTCACAATTCACTGTTCAGTGGGAAAAAATTAGTAAAATCTATGTGTATACTACCAAAGCAAATGAAGAAGGGTCTGGAAAAAATAGGTCCAAAAATGTAGTTCTACTTTCAGTTACTTTCTAAAGTTGTACAATTCAAGGACTGTTTTATAATCAGAAAAGGAGAAATCTGAAATCTCAACTACAGGTTACATAAGAGAGCATATTGTTAATTTATAGCCCCATTCTAAAAAGGATTTAAGTTGGCTATAAGCACATGTATACATTTGCAACATAATATTAAATTTGACAGAAGAATCTGTCTCATCAAAATTTTGTTACTTAGCCAAAAAAGTATTTGATAAAGGTTTTCTGATTTTAACGTGTCCATGTGTTTAACGATGTATTTTCCATATGAGTAATATAAGACTATGTGCATTTTAATCAATTTATAATTTCTGCTCTAAGGAAAGCAGTCCTAAGCTACTTTAAACCTCTAAAACATCCTTGAAACTATTTTTGATGCATGGCAACACACTGCCCTCTACTGGAGATGTAATTCTACACAGTTAGAGGAAATTAGCTCCTAAACAATACTAGGTACACAACGCACTGCACTGGGGCCTGTGGGACCCCGACAAGACAACATTACTTCTGTGATTTAAAAATATAAACCCTGAAGACAGGTAATAAAAAGTACATTCAAGAATTCTCTCCAGCTCCTCACCCTCCTCCGATATAAATGGTCCTGCTATTATGATCAACATAACCATCCTAAAAAGAAAATGACATCATCTCATTTAGAGAACTTAAAGTATATCAAGTTGCACTAAACATGAAAAAAATCTCCTACAGGGACACTTGTGTGGCTCAGTCGGTTAAGCATCTGACTGGCTCAGGTGATGATCTCAGGGTCCTGGTATCAAATAAATAAATAATCTTTAAAAAAAATCTCCTACAACCTTCTTCATGTAATTACATTCAGAATGCGGTTATTTCCTGAGTTAAAGAACCCGAGTGGTCAACATCCACTCAATACCCATGAACAAGCTGGGACCCGCTTCCTGGCCCCAACTCTAGCCCAACACAGAGGCCCGCTTCCCCGACTCTGATGCTGTCGCCAGGTCACAGGTCCTACAGGACAAATTCAAGTCCTTCTCTCTTAATCCTCTGAGGCATATACTCAAATGTTTTTCCTCTCTAACCATCCACTACAGATGCTTCAATGATCCTAACAACGGCTGAACAGGAATATTTAACTCTAAAGTGAAACTTAATGAGAAAAGAGTGTTAACTTTTAACATTGTCCCAAGTACCCACTTCCTTCAGTACTGATTCGAATAAACTGAGCTCTTGGTTTCAGTCAGCCTCGTGAGCAAGATTCCCTCCTGGCCCATAAACAGTTGGGAGTGGGCGTCCTCAGCTGTGTTCTTGAGTTGCCACAAACCATTCACAGGAGTAGAATCCTGTGGGCCTCTGGTTATATTTCCTTCAATCCATCCATACAGAACCTTGTTTTCTGTGTGTTTCTACTTAAAGATACCTTACGTGATGAACTCACGGACAACAGCAGTGTAATTCATGCCTGAATGGAGCTTATCTGACACACATATTTTCTTCATAAGGCACAGTACTGCCTTCCTGCACTTAGAAACACTAGCCAGCACTTCGGCCTCGGCTTGGGGATCATTTTACACAGCAAATCCTGCCCCAAAGCACAAAAATGTGAAAGAACATCGCCCTATGCAGACTGCAGAAAGGGCACCTGTTTACAGCATGAGAGCAGAAACAGGAGGCCAGAGCGTGGCCTTCTTCGACCTCAGCTGGGAACACAGTTTGGGGACTCAGATCTTTCACTGCTCTGAGCCTGTGCAGGTCTGTGAATAACTGCAAAACCACCACAGGTGATGATCTCAGGGTCACAAAGAAATTTTAGCAAGTAGGAGAACTGGCAAATATAGAATTCACAAACACTGAGGATCCACTTATCAAATAATGCTATTTTAAAAGTTTGCTTAATGACTAATACTACAATTCAAGTGTTCATAAAACATATGTAACCTTCAAGTCTCAGAGCAGGTGAGGTGAGCCATGACACAATTATCTACGAAGACAACCATTTAAACATAATTTCTATGGGAAAATGTCTCCTCGGTTCGAAGTCACCAGTTTATAAGCAAGCTGAAAAAAATTAGTTTTAAAGATTCATGTTTATGTAGAAACACACTAGACTCCCAAAGTCCATAAAAAAGAACAAACCTGATTCGTACTCTTTGACCTGGAAAATTCTACTCTTAGGAATTCAATTTGCCTCAATAATGCCCCTGTGTAAGGTGGCATTACAGCAGTTCTGTAACAGCAAGGGACGTGTGTATCCCCCGAGGAGGAACAAGTAAATAAACTATGGTACACCCATAATGGGACAGTCTGTCAAAAAGAATGTGGTAGCTCTGTATGAACTAACAATGTAACACGAGCTCCAAGATGAAAATTACAAAAAAGAAAACAAGCCAAGTGTAAAGTGGTGTGCAATGTACATAAGTAAAACACATAACAGCATAAAACCTGCTACAGACTCATGTGCTTGTAACAGGAACTATTTTTAGAAAGATGCACCAGAAACCAGGAGCAGTGGTGTCCCTGGGCAAGATAACTACGTGGTTAGGTCCTGGTGAGTGGAAGGCTTACTTCTCACTATATATCCTTTTGTACCTTAGGATTTTTTATTGCATAGCGGTTAAAAAATAGTGAAAACACATGAATCCTGATCTTAGTAAGCTTTCAATTTAAAATAAATTACATATCTGACAACTTATGTATGCCACAAATCTTTCTATTCCTAGAGGTTCTTATCCTCCAAATTTCTAATGACATATGAAAATAAAGCCCAGAAAGACTTCGAATCATTTTCAGTAGGTACCTACAGCCTTACCTTAAATATGATGACAATGGGAATATCTTCTGACAACGTATTATGCCGCAAATAAAATCGTCCCTGTTTCACAGCCATATTGGTTCTGCTTTTTTTCTCATGGGTGGAGCTACAAGGAAACACAAGTTGGTTAAATTGTGTCCCCACTTGGTTTCAAGCCAGTAGCATGCAACAGCAATGATCATCGATCAATAAGGTTCAGAAATCAATCATGATCAGGAAGGGCCTTCCCAACAGATGCCTTTTAAAGATGCACAACTTCTTTCCTAGCTTCCCTGCCTCTTCCGTGAATATTTAAAAACACTACACATGTTTCTTCAGCTTTGAGAATAGGGTGGACATTTTGTGGGTGAATGAGTGACACCAATTTATTTTGACCCTACGTCATTTTGATTCCACCTGAATCGTTTTGATTCAGTGTGAGGTATATTCATGATCAATTTTATACATTTCAAAAAAAAAAAAAACTCAAAATGAGTCTACACCATAATGAAAAAACGATGAAGAAATGAATTTATACACTGTTTAAATTAATAATCCAATAAAACATATCCTCACTTTTATTATATAGTGAAGCCAAAAGCAACTAAGGAATCTCCTTTTATTGGTTTCTCATCAGCTACAAAGTTCCTAATAGATTTAAAAACATTTCCAAGCATAATCAGCCACAATAGGAACACACACTGATCACCTGCTAGGCACCATTAACACTATGCTACATACTCTTATATTAGCTCTGATCTCTTCACTACTTACTACTACTCTGATCTCCATACTATGCTTACTTTGAAGGAGTGTCTCCAAGTCACATATGAGGAAACTGATCCTTAGAGAAGATCTGTAACTGCCCATCCACGTGCCTCGTAACTACCGAACACCGACTCTGGGATTCAGATTCCAATTCCCTGGCTCCGAAAGCTGTATACAGTAGGAAGACCTGGGCTGCAGAATTTATTAGCTCTGGGTCCAAATGCTGGCCATCTCTTCTGGTCAGTATGACCTTGAGCCCACGGCCTATTACTCAGCAGTGAAACAGAGATAACAACACTTATCTTGGAGGGCTGAGGTGACAAAGCAACTGATACTCTGCCTGGCTCCTAGTGACTGCTCAGTGAATGGCCGTTATTGTTAGCTGCCCCCCACCCCCAATGCCGATCAGAAAGAAAAATTAAAGAAGTCTGAGTTGTACAGTTTATTACAGGTCGTCAGAGGACAAACCCTACTGAATACTGACATCTTCATTATTCTATGACTGTTTTATTTCCAGAACGTATGAATTTACAAATTTCAAATTACATATGATAACAAATCAGAGAAAAGTTATAGGAGACAAGAGATATTGTTGGAGAAAAATGAGTACACTGTAAAAGTGGCCAGTCAAGAAAACTAACAATAAGATTTTAAGTCCATGACAGAATTCATTATATATTAAGTAAAAAATAATCTCTGGTCACAACGATGTAGGAGTACATTATGCAAAATGGATAAAACCTAAAAACAAATATGAAAAAGTAAAGGAGTGGTTTCATATTTTTTTCAACATTCCTTTAATGCAACAAAATTCAACTTGAATAAAACAACTAGTGACCTTTCAACCAATGTCTCACACTTCCATTGCTGAAAATTTTAAATCAATTATTCCATGCTTCCAGTGTTACAAAATAAACTGAATGGTTAAACAGATCAATGTTTTGCTACCTCTTATCAGAAATAACAGGCTACCTCTGTACTGAAAGACAGTTATCTTTTATTAATGGAATTATCAATGTTTCTTAACAGTATTCCTGCTTTCCGTACCTGGTAACTGAAGCACCAACCGCCCCTTTCCTGTCGGCCTCCACGATGATCCTGTTCTTAGACAGCTGCTCTTGGATAAGAATAACTTTCTCTACCCCTTTGACAATGAAGTAGCCACCTGTCCAAAGGAAGCAAGCAAAGGTTCACTGCCTATTCTTCTGAGAGTGTGACTTAGGAATGAAAGTGACCTCCTGATTTAGAGACACACCCCCCCCCATTGCTCCACGGTGCTGACCAACACTCAATTAGAAAGGTTTGATGATACTGTTGTATGAAAGGATGACAGTGTCAGCATGTGGTTTTAGACAAACGAGCCACAAGAAAATAAACTTCTTGAGGACAGGAAACATCTTACTGGTGTACGCGTGACCAGCACCTGATATACACAAGAGGCAAATGAGAAAAATATGTTAAATAAATTAGTCTTCAAATTTCTTAAGCATAGAAATAACCAACAATCTTCAATATAAATTCAAAATTGCCCTAAGTTTTCTAACAAATCAGGGACAATGGTAGACTAGGATTAGGTTTCCTAAGGATTCCATACTGAAAAAAACCCTTAAACATTATCATATAACCTTTTTTTGCACAAAATTCAAAATAAGAGTGAGACTTCATTTTACTTTTAGAATATAAACAAGAACAAGCAACATATTTGACTTATGTAACATTTTATTATAGTCTAATAAAGTCATGTCCTTTGTTAACCTCTTTCTAAAACCTTCTGTGATTCTATATCAAATCAACTTTGGAGGAATAGATGAAAACAACTACAAATTAAATGTGAAATATGAATTAAGGAATTAAGAAAAATTTTCTGTTACATGCTAAGCTTGAATCTTTACAAAATAAACTGCCTAGAACTAGGTACAAACATGTAATTCTTAAAAATTTAAATGACTGGTTATGGTTTTTGCCCCTTTACTGCATTTAAAACAACCCAAAGTGAGCTACTTTAGCTTTTTCTGACCAGCTAAACAAGTAACTTTGTAAGATTATTCTTGATTTTTTAGGCATACCAAAAAAAAAACCATGGAGCAAGGGGACAGAGAAAAGTCTGACAAACCATAAAAATAAATCACATCTTGGAGTGTTAAAATTTTAAACCCTAAATGAGAGAGGAAACACTATATCTTTTAGAAAGATAGACTAAAAGAATAAAGTTGGAGCCAAATTCCTGGATGTTCCAAGAACACTTTTTTTTTCCCTTAGAGAGCACACAGGTGTGAGCCAGTTGGGCGGAGGCAGAAGCGGGGGGTGGGGTGGGGGGGTCATAAGCAGACTCTGCACTGAGGACGGAGCCCAATGCAGGCCTTTATCTCATGACCCAGAGCGGAAGCCGAAATCAGCAGTCAGAGGCCTAACGGACTACACCACCCAGGAGTCCCATGTTCTGTGAAGTTTTATCTAAGTTCATTATAAAGAAGAAAGGCTAGTACTGTTTTTGAGAATTAAAGGAACAGCAACAGCAAAAGAAAGGCCCACAAAGGGCAAGAGGTGGGGGGGCGGCGGGGGGGCAGAAATCTAAGGAATCACACATACCTGGATCTAAAGGACATTCGTTCAGTTTGGCAAATTCCGCGGGCGTCTTCCCCGTGAGAACACAGTTTGAACTACGCAGCATTATGGGCATTCTGTCGAAAAGAAAAGAAAATACCACATAAAGATGGTCACTGACAAAAGAGGTGAAAAGAGGCACCGTGCGCTGTACACACCACCAAGGGGTCTGCATTCCTCTTGGACATTTTAGAAAAGGCAGACGAGTGGCAGCTACGTTAAGAGCCAAGTGAAATGAAGCACTTCTTTAGGTACGCTGTTCTTCTAGTTCCGAGAATAAAAACTCAAATGTTTAGTTTCCTTAAACTTTGCAGACAGACTTTGGTACTAGCACGAAATGGCAACTCTTCACCCATGGTAAGCAAAGGGACTCCCATTCATTACACAGAAATAGCACAGTGAACGAAGTGTGAGAAACAAGAGCCCATCAAGACTCACCAGGCAATTTTAAGAATGAAGCAAAACTTTTACATGTGAAAATATTAATTTAAAAGTCTATGAATAGGCTGAATAATAGATTTGCCCCTGGGTGCAGACAGAATTATTGAGCTGTAAAAGAGAGCCAAAGAAATTTCTTTGGGAATGTATTTCAGAAAGACAAAGAGAAGGAATGTATGACAAAGTGTAAGAGACATGGAAGGACGGAGTGAAAAAGTCTCAGAGACGTCTAATTAGATTCATGATGGAAAAAATACACACAGTGGACAAGGAGGTCACTTCAAAGAAATGGCGGCCGTGGACTTTCAAAAATGTAGGAAAGCCATAAACCCACCAATCATATCTACACAGAATAAATAAAAAGAAAGCCACATCAAAACATACCATAGTCAAGATACAATCATCAAAGACAAAGATTTAAAACCCAGAGAGAAGAACAGGCCGCTTACCAAACAGGGAAGGATGATTGGACAACAGGGCCCCACCTGCACTGANGGGGGGGCGCGCAAAGTGCGGAGAGAGAGTCACTGGCACCTAACTGGTGCGTTCTGTTAATGGCATCATGCAGAATGAGGTCCATGTGAGGAGATTTTCAGACAAAACCAAAAATCTGGAGTTTTAATAGTGTCTAAAGGTGATTACCAAGAAATAAAGGTACATCCATAGCACTTTAAGTTATGGATGCACTAATCACCAGAATAAGAGACATGGTCACGAGATGGGAATGGGACTGGGGTGAGGAACGAGGGAAGCCTCTGCTTTGTATCAAGTGCTCTCATGTACAATTTGATTTGTTACCAAGTAGGAATATTAGTTGGATTAAACGGAAATCTTTTTTGCTCAAAACAACAACAAAAATAAAACAAAAAAACCCCCCACCAAACCCAAAACCCAAAAGCCACACTTCCACGAGGCCATGTATACTGTGGCTAGTGCATGGTACGTACAAGCCATCTGATCCATGAACGGTCGCTTGCATGACTGCAGTTAATGCAATCACCTCTCCCAGAGTCTGGCACGCAGCAGGTACTCACCAAACACCGGTTACATGCACGCTCTTCCCCGCCTCCTCCTAACCAGATGTAAACCCTTTAAATGGCACTAGTGATGCTTTGCGCCTGTCTCTCCAGTCTGCCCTTCACGATACTCAATCTGGGAGATTACTGATGATCCAAGGTTTAACTGGGCACGACTACAGTCCATATGTGAGGAAGAAAGAAGGTCTTAACACTGAAAAACAGTCCTGCTAAAACGAAGATTAATATTCTGATATCCCAACTTACTTTCCTCACTAAAGCGTGAGGACAGGAGTGATACACACAGCCCCCTCCTCTGGGAGACTATGGGGAAGGAGCCGTAAAAGCCATGTGTTTCCACGTTACTCTGGACCTCTCCATCACAGCACTCGCCAACTGGTCCCACAATTACTCAAACCTGCCTTCCCTGGCAGCTGGGGGTGAACACAGCCGACAGGAGTCATGTCTAAGGACCTTCTGTTGACCCGAGTACCCAGCACAGTGCAGGACAAGTGACAGGCAACTGGTGTCTAGTTGCTGAACCAATCAATGGACATTAAGCTCTTTAGAAGGGGGAGAAACACTTGGGTGGGAAGTCCAACACCATTATCAGATTCAGAGTATTGTGGGTTTTGTCCATGTCTACAGACAAGTCAGTATATTTTCCTAACTAGGAAGAGCAGACTACAACACTGCTAGCTGATGCGATCTATCATTTCCAAATTTGTTCCAGGCAAATAATTTCTCCCTTAAATACCGCTATATCAGAAACAGTTTGACTTCCAAGAAAACTCAAACTTAAAATACACATGAATCCACCAAGAAGACTAGCCCAGGACAGTTCGTGGAAATGAACCTAATGCCTCCCTAACATCCGGGATTTTGGGAGGAAATGGAAGCGTTCTCCTCGGCTTTATGGAAGAGGTTTCACGATGAAAGAGCTCCGCCATCACAGCCACGCGCTGGCCACTGCTCTGAGCGTTCTGCCGAGCCGACTCACGGGTCCCCCAGAAAGCTCCCATGAAGCAGACACCTTTTCCCACATTTTCTGGGTGAGGAAATGGGGCAAAGGGAACTGGAGTACTTGCTCAAGGTCACCCCACAGGGCTAGAATGTAGGCAGTGTGGCTCCAACTCGGACACCGTCTCTCACCTGCCAATGGGTAGGGCGTTACGGATGATCCTCTGGCTGCCTCGGGTATATTCGATATCCACGGTGATGGGGGCAGAGTAGGTCATGTCCCGCAAACGGCACTGAAAGACAAGCACACAGTCACTGCTCTTCCTCCCTCGGAAAGAAAGGGTCCCGAGGCCTCCAAGAGCTCTGTTTCCGGTAGAAGAATAGCCCACACTGACCTGCACTACTCCGGGTGCTGCTGTAGGGGCGCCATGAGTAATGAGCCAGTCTTCTCCATGAGGGGAATGATGCCGGCCACTGAGCTAGACACCCCCATGGCATTGCTGCCTCTCCCAGCCCAGAAATGACGCGGTAGCTCTAGTACTGACTGGCTTCCCACTATCTGACGCCATCCCCAGTCTGCTCCCAACTTTGAAGCAATTAGACTGTTCCCCGAAAAATGGGTCCATGGAAAGTAATCAGTGTGGTTAACTGAAAAGTTAACAACACAGCCAGTATAATACCTAAAGTATATACATGACAAACTAAAAAATTTAAAAGATACTTCCCTTTATTCTCCAAATTAACTCTATCACAGAATTCCTTACAAGTGGTATCCTATAGCACAAATCATTCAACACATCCTATTAACAATTTCTGCATCATTTGGGGAACTTTAGAAACTACTAGTGTGTGCTTTAGTTTGACAAGGTGATGAGTTGCTAAATGACACCCTTACCTGAGCCACGACCGGAAACAGCAATCCCCACCCAAATCGTGAAGACCTCCCTGTTTTATCAATGGTCATCAGGTGGCCTGTACTCTCAAAACAAGAATTTCTCTGAACATCAACCATGCAATTCATGGTATTGAACCCTCTCTCTGCCTCCAACTGAACCAAAGACAGATTTAAACCAGGGCCTGGGATCTTTTTTTTTTTTTTTTTTTTCAGGGCCTGGGATCTTAAAACCGACACTTGACGCTCGGTGAGTAAGTAACACCAACGTTCAGTTGTGTGAAATGTCTGGATCTGTGATCGTACTTCCCGTATAACATTGCTCAGACAACAGCCCTCACATTCTAACAACTTACTTATTGTTTAGTAAAGGTTCTTCTGCCACCTTCCCTAATTGTGTAACATTTTAGCTTTATGTTAACACAAACTACATAAATCCACAAAAATAATTCTTTTCCCTAAATAATTCCAAATCATGGACACTAAGTAGAAGAATTTCCAGAGGAATCTAGAATGTCTTAAAAGCCAGTAAACAGGCCTGTTCTACAACCTTCTGTCTGCAGCTCTGCTAAAATCCTGGAATTCAAATTTTCTTCCCATCCATCTCTTCTAACAGACTCTGAGCCCCTGCCCTTGGTCTCCTCTGCCTGACACAATGCCCGCTGAGCCTCAAAAAACGTGCTCAGTAACCTCTGCAAATGCACAGCACATGGGCCTCGGAACAAGTGTCTGGCTGGGGCAGGGGTGAGGGGAGCACTGCTCAAAGGCTCAGAGGCAGGGACACAGATAGGACACAGTTACCTCACAGCGCACGCTGACTAGGATTCAGTGACAAATTAAATTGTGCTGAACTGTTTCTGAATACAGTACTATATAAATACTAATTTATTTTGGTTATCTATGTCTCATAGAAGATATTTTTTCCCTGTTTTTAAATCATTTTAAGAGCATATATTAAGGGCACAGACTCTTCGAGTTAAGGCAAACAAATTCAATTATGGTAAGGTGCATAATTACCTCATGAGGGGATACTGGTCTAGTTACATTGAAGCTTTCTTCAACATCAGGAAGCCCCACGTAGATATTAAGATACCTGAAAAGCAAATTATTCCATGACCAATCATACTTTTTCAAAGAACATGTAAACAAACAAGTTATTTTCCTCCCAAATACAAGGATTATACTTTGACAAATACTTACTTTGCTAAGAATGACAAACAAAACCTATAATTTGAGATCCTCTCAACATAATAGTACATATACCTCTACAAAGGAGGGAAAATACTATCAAACTCTTCTTTAAGAAATTACTATAAATCTCTTTTTAAAAATACTGGAAAGATTGCTCTCGAAACATGATATTTAATGAAAAGAGCTATTACTCAAGTAAGAAAGAAGAGGTTATAAGGGGGAAAAAATACAGCTCTTCCTCGACTCACAGTCCAATAAACCCATTATAAGTTGGAAAGATTTCTGAGTCAAAAATTCATTTAACATACCTAACCTATCAACCATCAGAACTTAGCCTAGCCTACCTTAAATGTGCTCAGAATAATTACATTAGCTTATAGTTGGGGGCAGTCATTTAACACGGAGCCTATTTGAAAACAAAGTGCTAAATACCTCATGTAATTCACTGAACATGCTACAGAAAGTGAAAAACAGAATGACGGTGTGTCATTTGTTGACCCTCGTGACTGTGAGGCTGGCCAGGAGCTGTGTCCTCACTGACCAGCATCATAAGAGGATCGTACTGCATATTGCTAGCCTGGGAAAATATCAGAATTTAAAATCCAAAGTATGGTTTCTACTGAATGTGTCTAGTTTTCACACCACCGTAAGGTTGAAAAATTGTTAAGTTGAACCACTGTAAATCAGGGACCATCTGTACGTGCTCATTATGGCAAAAGAAACAGGAAGAAAGCAGAAACTGTGAAACTGGTTACCTACTGGGAGTGTCTGGCAACAGGATGGAAAGAATTGGGACAAGAGCGACAATTTCCTGAGAATGCTTTTTTCTATTGGTCTAACTCCTGCAATCATGTTTCACACACTGAAAAAGCAAATGCATAATTAAAATCAACCAGGACGCAGAAGGGGATACAAGGTGGAATCCAAACGCCACAGCCTTACAAATGAATAACGTAACTGCTCTAGAAGGTGGGAAAGGAAACGAGTCTGGGTAGCTTTGGAAGGTATTTTGCTTGGATACCATAGAGATAAAATTTAAAAAAGCAATATATAGATATTGTACTCTTACTTGTAAATTCTATTCTCACAGAGGAATCAATCAGCAATCTGAAACTAGGTATATTCTAGGACTGAATTAGTAAGTACAAATAGTGTGGGTGATGAGAGCCAGGTTTCTCACTTTAGAGACAGAACTTACAAATAAGGAAAGAGGTCAGTTAGAATGAGTCCTGTGGAGTTGAACTGAAATAAGAGGTATCAGTGTGTTGGTTTTTTATATAAAAGTGGATAGGACATGGAAATACGGATGAATGCATGCACGTCAGTATATACACACACACACACACACACGTTTCCTCGCTCTGTCTACCAAGGCTTTATTATCCCTATCTTGGTCCTTAAACACTGTCCAGAAAAAGAGACTAGGGCTCCCTAGGGAGATGGCTGATTCCAGGCTGACACAGGGAGAATACCAGATCAAGCACATCTCATGGCACCAGTAAGTAAAGCAGTGCTTGAAAATTAACTGGGGTGTGCTGAAGGGCCACAGCAGTCACCTTGAAGACTCCCACAGTCAAAGCTGAGATGATTTGAGCAGTAAAATGATACTGTTGGATCACGAGCCATAGATTAAAATATACAGTTTATATTAATATAAATAAAATTAAAGAGGTAAATAAAGGGAAGAAAAAGTTCTTCCTTCCAGTAGAATTCCAGTACTGACATACAAGGAATGATGGCAAGAAAGCCTCACCAATAGGTAAACACATCTTCCTTAATGTAAAATTAGTGGGTAAGCTCTTTGCATAGTATCAAAGGGTCTCCCCCTAAGACACTTACTACAGATGGAAAAACAGTAAATTTACAGTGGACAAGCCTGCATATACCACCTTAATCAAGTGAACAAAGTTAAAACCACCAATAGGAGAATATACTGACCTCTGTACTCCCTGATACAATGTAGGGAAGATGGCACAAAACATTACTCTGTGCCAGAAACGCATAAGCCAACTGAAACATGAGCAAACATCATACAAACCCAAATAGAAGGACCTCCAACAAAACAGAATCAGAATTCTTCAAAAGTGTCAAGGTGATAAAAGACCGAGAAAGTAAGATAACAGTCACAGGCTGGCGGAGGCTAAAAAGACAGGAGAACTAATCATCCTGCCAGGCTCCGGACTGAATCCTGGGCCAGAGAAAAGGCATGAGTGGGAAAGCTTGAAACAAGACGTACAGAGCAGCTGACAGCATTTATCACTGCTCACTGCCAATCGTGCTCTGGTTACGTAAGATGCTGGTATTAGCACAGGCTGGGTGAACGGTAATAGGGAACTCTGTACTATTTTGGTAATTTTTCTCAAAGCTTAAAATTGCTCTAAAAAATGTTTAAACCTAATAGTTTCAGTACTTCTCAAGGATAACTCTACTTGTTATCATTAGTTTGCCAATCGAAAACTGAGTACTTTTCTTATGAACCAAATAAAGACAGTTATTTTGACAGAGTTTTGGTAACAATCACACTCATTTTAAAAAATATCAGACGAAATCAAAGCAGCAAATCAAGAGTAGCTGATTGCTCACTTCAGGTACCACATGGGGTCGGCATCACTCGTGACCTTTTCGTTGGCTTTCATTATCTTCTTTATCTGCAGGGGAAAGAGCACCATTAGGAACGTCTCTGGCTTCCATCAAATCTCGTTTCAGTCTACTTTTTTTTTTTTTTTTTGNTAGTAGGCTCCACGCCCAACATGGGGCTCAAACTCAATGACCCCAAGATTGAGTCGCCTACTCTATCGACTGAGCTCTCCAGGTGCTCCTCTGCTTCCAAGCCCTGCTGCTTACCTCCACATTAATGAAATAGTTGAATGAATCTATATGCTGTTTCACAAGGCCCTTCACCTAAACAGACGAAAAATAGAAAGTAGGTTAGCAGCATAGTATGTCAGAGACTCTAACCCCAGGGGACCTTCAGATTGTTCTCAAAATGAAAGTGAGAAAAAAAAAACCCAGAAGTGTCACTTAGTAGAACTTTACATGTATGTGTCCTCATTCCATTTCTTCTCCATCCAAATATACCCTCAAATTTTCTTCCTTGAGAATCAATCCGGCCCTTGGAATTCAAGATAGGGGTATTCGAACATACCTAATGACTCCCCATAAGCTAACAAGTGAGGCAAGGTTTTCTCTGCATACTTTCAATTTACAAAAAATCCAAGAAACAAAATATAGCAATTGAGCATCGTTTCTTCAACCCTCAAAAACGCCTGCTTTCTTTTCTGTCTTCCCCTATCTGGGCAATTTTGAAACTCGGATCACTTATAGAAGACCGAGGGGAAAAAAAATAAGGATCTTTATTAAGAAAACTGAAAATCACTGCATTCGAAATCGAAAGGCAGGTGAAACTCATGGAACCTAAAAGCAGACAGCAGCCAGCAGAGACTTCCCTTTCATCTCAGAAGTCAGGAGTCAACTGTGCAGAGATAGTGCAGTGTGCTATGAAAAACATTGAGACAATAAGACTCCAAAGTGTTAGAATTTAAAAGGCCTGTATGTGGTTTTTTTTTTTTTAATATTGATGTTCAAGCACAATGGGGTCAGCACTGCTAGAACATTCCAAACACATAATCAGAGCCTACACTTCCTTATTGGGATCTTACTGGCTTACAAAGCAACCATCCCATTCAGAAGCAGTTCTAAATACTGGGGTTAAAAAATTCAACCTTATATACTGATCTGATATCTGCCTTCCTCTAGTTTCCACAAGGTAGACTTAACTGTCCTTCTGGAGAGAAAGGCCTGCTCTCAGTCCGTTTATTTACAACTGTCCTTCATGTTGTCACGTCCAGGATGACCTATTCAACTATGTCTCACAGGCATGCCTTCCAGACCCTTCCTCAGCAGCAGACGGCCTGCTCCTGGGCATGCTCCAGTTGGTCCATGTGCCTCCTAATATGGCACCCTGAACTCACTGACAAGGTTCTCAAGAGTCTGACCAGCACACAGTGAGGCTACTGCCTCCCTCACTCTGGATACCACGCCGCCACTATTAAAGAAAAAAAATCAAGGCCACGTTACTGACTCATCAACTAAAACTCAAAAGGAACAAAACAATGTTATTAAATCAAACACACCCAATTTGGTAGTTGTACGAAACCAAGTACAGGGATTTACATTGCCAACAGCGTTGGCAGCCTTATAAGCTTTGTGTTTCTGTCTTCGGTTACGTATTAAATCTTTGGGCCTTTATTCTTGGACAAATGTATTTCACGGTGGTCTGAGTAAAGGAGAATCCCAACTCTGAGTGAATGAACGAATGAATGAATGAAATGACCACAGTCTTAGGTCTCTGCTCAATTCTCACTCTCTTTTCTTGGACTGTGTGCCATGAGTTATCTCCTTTATGAATCATAAATACCACCCTTTCTCCTCTGCTTATATACACTTCCTTAAAAAAAAATTATAACAAAAAAAATTTCTCTTCCCTTGACCTTAATACCATTTCATTTCATTTTTGGTCACTCTTCTTAAAAATCTCTTTAACAGCTTTCTATTACTATTAGAAGAAAAGCCAACATCTTTAACGTGGCTTTCAAATCTGACCAGCAATCTGGCTCTGACAGCCTCCCCAGAAACACCCCCCAGCAGTCTCCCTTCTGCCTATGACACAGAACTAAGTCAGATAAGACTCTACTCATTTTTCAAGTCTCCATGCTTTCACTTAGCATGCTTTCAACATCCATCCACATTGTAGTATGTATCAGCACTTGATTTCTTATTGCCAAATAATAATCCACTGCAGAACCAGTGAATGGAGATCCCATACTTTATTTATCCATCTGTCAGTTGATGGCCGTTTGGGTTGTTTTTATTTTTTGGCTATTATGAACACGTGTGTACAAGTTTTGTGTGGACACGTGTTTTCATTTCTCTTGAGGAAGTAGTAGAATTGCTGGATTATAGGGTGACTGTTTAACCATCTGAGGAACTGCTACTATCCAAAGCAGCTACAATATTTTACATTCCCACCAGTAGGGTTCTAGTTTCCCCACATCCTCGTCACATTTATTACCTTTCTTTTTGATTACCGCCATCCTCCTGGGTGTCAAGTGATCGATCACTGTGGTACCCCCTGCGTCTCAGCATAAGCTCTTTAAAAGTGAACTGAAGCCCTCCACTAACCTATTCAGCAGTTCCTGTGACTATCCACTCATCCATTCCAGCCAAACAGACTGGTCACTGTTCCTTACAGACGCCGTGGAGGTTCCCCTTGAATGCTTTTATCACAGCATGCTCTGTACATCAGACTTTTCAAGTCTACTTAAGCCCTGTCCTGCTGAGGTGGGGTTCATGTCGCACCTCGTCTGGGAGACCTTCTCTGACCACCTGTGGCATCTCTTTTGCCAATCCCACTCTCTGCTATTGCATATACCACATCTTATCTCTAAAATCAGATGACCACTCTCCCAACCGGCACCTTCCATAGAGTCAGGGAAACTGCCTTATAGTTCTTTGTATTTCTAAAATACAGCAAATTACATAGTTATGCAAAGTCAAAAATTATTAGTTGGTGATAAACAATCTTTAAGAAAGATGAATTTAACTTTTTTCACTTGAAAAATAACCAACTATTATTAAATGTTAAACAATTACCTTTAAAAATGCTGGAAGCAGCCTCCATTTTTCCTGCAAACCAAAATAACAGGAGTTATCAGCACTCTGTGCTGGCAACCGCAGTATTTTTACAAGAAGTTATTTTAATAGACCACAAATGACTTACTTTATCACAGGAAGCAAACGCAAATAGATAAAAATGAAAAAGAATTTTTAAATGGTAACCACTTTTACGGAAATCCCAAATGTGTGTATGTGTGTGCAAATATATATATACACACACACACACACACACATACATATACCACCTATTTCTTAAATAGAATATACTTTAATCTTTTGATGATTCAAGGTTCCAAGCACTTTTCACACGTTGTTTTATTGTCATGACACCTCCCAAGCAAGCTGGGTTTGCCAGTCTGAGACAGGGAACGTTAGTTTCAGAGTCCTGGGAAGCTGGATCTCTTGGCTCACAAGGAGCTCTGTCTCCCTCCCGTTCTTTCTCAGCTAGTGTCTGGTCAAAGGTCATCTCACAGCGGAACCACATACATGAGGTTCACGTCCTATGTTAAATACCTGCAAACTCATGCACTGCTCGAGGTTTTAGGCCTGCTCTTTATATCTTCCTGAGGCTGTACATGGCTGAGATGGTAAGTCTCTCTTCATGTATGGCATCTACTCTGCTAATGGGAAATCTCACAAATAGAAACAAGTCTTTAAAAGTAAGGATACCCAAGCTTCTGAGTAAGGGCCTAAGGACCACACAGGACCCGGCAGCAGCTATAAAAACTCTTTCACTCTGAGTGACGTAAGAAGCATCAGAGCAAAAGAGTGATGTGATGTTGACTCATCTTAACTGGATCACTCTAGCTGCTGGGTGGAGAATAGACAAGGTTAGAAGCAGAGAAATGACTCCAAAATTTATTGCAATACTTCAGGCCAATGGTTAACAGTACAGATAGTGAGAAATTGTAGTTAGGGGACACAAAGCTAATAGGACTTGATCATAGATTAGAAAGAGACTCTAAAAGGAGTCAGGACCAACACCCCAGAGTTGCCGTTTATGGAGAGGAGGAGGCAGGGACACTACTGGGCAGCAGGGGTGGGTGTGGAGGGGCTATCGGGAATTCAGCCAGGAGCACGTTCAGTTTGACAGATCCATCAGACAGTCAGGTGGAAATGTCAAAGAGACAACAAGTAGGGGTCTGGAGCTTGGGTAGAGAGTGGCCTAAAGATAAAAATTAGGGAGAGGCCCGCAGATGGAGGACAATTAAAGCCACGTAATGGATGAGATCGCCTAAGGAGTGTGGATGGGGAAGAGTTTCATGCAGTGAGATCACAAACACTCCAACACATAGAGAGGAGCAGCAGAAAGCAGATCTAGCAAGAGGAGTGACAGGAGTGGTCGGGGAGGGAAACAAAAGCCTGGAGAGAGTAAAACACATTTTTCAAGAAAGAAGAAAGGGGGGTGCAGGAGTATATGGGATACATGTATAACTGTATCTTCCTCTCAATGTTGCTGTGGCCCTGCAACTGCTCTAAAAAAAGAAAGTCTACTAAAAAAAGAAGAGAATCAGGCAAAACTAATCTATGATGATAGAAATCGAGTTAAGTTCAAAAGGGTTCATAAGGGAACTTTCTGGGGTGATGGAAATGTTCTAGATCTTGTATTAAATGGTAGTTATTTGGGTAAATGTAACTGTCAAAACAAGTGTAATAGAACACTTCAGATCTATGTATTTTATTATATGTAAATCTACAAAGAGGAATGAGAGAAAAATCCAGAAGGAGCTATATGAGTAGAGAAGAAAGATCTCAGGGCAGAATGGGGAAGGAGGTAGGAATGGTGGGAAAAGAGGCTGAAGAAATCAGTAGTGGTCAGACCGAGGAGAACCTTATAAATATGTTAAGGTTATTTTTAGATTATATAGATGAAATAGGTTAAGACATTAGATTTTGCTCTAAAAGCACAGGGCAGAGATTGAAAAATTTAATCCAGCGAGCAACATGATCATAGTTGTGTATTTAAACTGATGGTAAAATAAAATAAAACTGATGGCTCTGGCTACAGAGCAGAGAACAGGTGGGGGTAAGACAAGACAGCAGCCTAGGAAGTAAGAGAGGCCAGTCGTTCCAACCTGGAGAATAGAGAGAAGTTTCAGATTTGAGGGTATTCAGTAGTCAGGATCCTAAGATGTGATGGTGGATTGGACACAGAGGGCCAGGAAGAGGAACTGTTATTCCTGATTCAGAAGCCTGGAACTGTGGTCCTGGTTCCTTCATGACTGTGTAAATTCAAGCAAGATATATACAAATCCTTCAGGCTTATCCCTCAGGTTTTCAGAGAAGCGGTCGGTCTGCAGTTAAGGATGAAAACTAAAATCCGACCACCAGAGCCCAAAATCCTGATCAGCCACTTAACATCTTTCTGACACTGAATTAACTACCTAACCTCTCTGGACCTCAAATATCTTCACTGGCAAAACGGGGTGAAAATAGTACTTATTTCAGAGAATTAAATCATGCAATGCATCTTAGGCTTAAACAGAACCTGTCACATGGCAAGTGGTCAGTAAATGCTGGCTCTTAACTCTAAGAGTTTAAAAAAAAAAAAAAAAAAGCCCGGTATTNAAAAGTCCGGTATTGCCGGATGATCACAGTGCACTGCAAGCACTCACAGATTAAATCCGGTGGACTAATCACAATGGACTTCACTTATCTGCCAAATACTTATAAAGAAATTCTTAAAATCCAGTCGATTCAAAGATCATGTCACTCTCCTGCTTAAACCCTTCAATAGCATCTCACGGCTCCTTCGGAGGTCTCTGGAAGATCAAAACCGGCCAGAGGCAGGACCCTCACCTACTCCTTTCTCTGTTTCTCCGCTTTTCTTCAGTCTAGCACTACCGGACTGCAGTTCCTGGGAAACATCAGGCGGTCTCACCTACCGGGTGACGGTCTCACCTACCGGGGCGCACGCGTCCTGTTCCTCTACCTCAAAGTTCTCCCTGGGCAATCTCTCCACTTCCCCCACTTCCATGCCAATAAGGATTGAGGTCCAGAGGGGTTGTGTGTGCCTTTCCAGAAAGTAAAAATTACGTCCACAGCGGGACTCCATTATTCACTAGGGAGCTCACGGGAGGGCACACTTCTGACGGACTTTTTTTTCCTCTCAGAAGATACCGAGACATGTTCAGGCCGTTTAAAATACTCTTGCGGCCCAAACTTTAACTCCGGGTTAAAAGGATTACGACTCGGGGACTCAAACGATGCGGTTTCACAGCAGCGGGCGAATGTTGAGACCTCACGAAAGCGTCCTCTCTAGCCCCGCGGGGATGCACTAATCCTGCCCCGAGACACGCGAACACCGAAGGGGCCCCCAGCCCCGAGTAGCGAGCGCGCGGGGTTGTTCCGCCCGCACACCGCCCGCGGAGCGCCACCCGGAACTCAACCCCTCCACGTGCACGTGGCAACCCGCTCCGGAAGAGACCGGCTCCGGCGCCGCGAGCATGCGCAGAGCCGCCGCCCCACCCCCCACCCCGCCGCCAGACCTCTCAGGGCAACGCCTCCTGCGGCCGCTCCCGGCCCCTTCCGCTCCCCGCCTGCCGTCCTCACCTCTACAGTGGGGATGGGCGCAGCCAGTTGCTCAGCGGTCAGGTTCCCAAACTCTTCCGCAAGCACGTCCATGCTGCGCTGCTCACGACGAAGGTAGAAACAAGGAGAACCCCTATGCCCGCTTTCGCTGCCCCGAAGTAAACTGCAGCACCCGTGAAGAGCGGTGCGCGGAGGCCTAAAGGGTCCCCGCCGCGCAGGTTAATCGGCGGTGCGACAGAAACGTTCCGCCTGCTCCCGGCCCGAACCTGCGGCGGAACCCGGATGTGGCTGAGGCGAAGCCGGGAAGCTGCGCCCCCTGCTGTCGCTTGGAGGTCTCTGGCGGCTAATCTTCACCCGCGGACGGGTTTAGTGCCACTTATGCCATAATGGAGACCAGTAAAGCTTATTGGTTGTAATTTTTTAAATAATTGAAAGAAAAGGGTAAACGGGTAATTTGCGCAATTGGAGCCACTGAGGCAGAGGATTCGTTTAATCCAATCCAAAACTACACATTGTAGAAACTTAAATCTTTAGTGGTAGGGGATTGGTTAAAAAAATTACGGTACCTGTGTGTCATGGAATATTATGCAACCACCAAAATGGCCTAAAGTGAGGAGGGATTAACTCATTAGAGAATAGAGCGGGACAGGGCAGGAATTAAGACAATGTTATCGTCTCAAAGGACTGGAGAAAAGATCCGGGAATATATACCAGGATGTAGAGAAATTTTATATGAAAATATGATATTTTAAATCAAGCAAAGACGGGTTATCCAATAAATGATATTGGAACACGTGATTAGCCATTTAGAAAAAAATTAAATTCTATACGGCTCAGGTATTTAGATGTTAAAACTTTAAAAGAAAATGTAAGATTGAGATTGTGAAAGTCTTCAAGGACAGCAAGCAGCACAGTAATCCTAAAGGGAAATATTCATAGATTTGGTAATATAATTGTAACCATAGTTTTATGATTCCATGAAAATGCAAAATTTTCTGAATAGAGTTTGTTTAATATTTTATTTATTTACTTGAGAGAGAGAAAGAGCAAGCAGGGCAGAGGCAGAGGGAGAAACAGACTCCCCATGGGGTAAGGAGCCGGACACTGGGGCTCCATACCAGGACCCCAGTATCATGACCTGAGCTGCACAGGCATCCTTCCTGAACAGATTTTTAAAATTCACCGTGAATAGAGAGTTCTTTAAAAACACAAGTTCTTAGAAGACAAAGTATTGGATCGGTAGCCCTAATTTAAAACAAACTTGTATAGATCAATAGGGAAAACTCGCATTGGAAGAAAACAGGGCGAAAGATACCAACAGTCATTTAATTGGTACACAGTCTCCTTTTGGGAAGATGCAAAGATTGTGGAATTGGGCAGCGGTGAGGATTGCACAGCAGGGGCGCCTGGGTGGCTCAGTGGGTTAAAGCCTCTGCCTTCGGCTCAGGTCATGATCTCAGGGTCCTGGGATCAAGCCCTGCATTGTGCTCCCTGCTCAGCCTGCTTCCTCCTCTCTCTCTGCCTGCCTCTCTGCCTCCTTGTAATCTCTCTGTCTCTCTCTCTGTCAAATAAATAAATAAAATCTTAAAAAAAAAAAAAAGGATTGCACAACAGTGTGAATGTACTTAAGGCCACTGAACTGCACACGTCAAAATGGTTATAATGGTAAATTTTCTATATATTTTGCTATAGTAAATAATGAAAATTCGTAAATATACATTTGCCACTTTCTTGTCCTGAATACATAACCCTTGCCCACAGTTAAATTTCTGAATTAGCAATACTTAGGAGATATGGGCACTGAAATTTACCTGAAATAGCTAATTAAAAAGAAGAATCTTAACCCTGTGCTTGAAGATCTTACAGTTTACTTAAAGAGACACATATATTTTTTTGTATCATCCTTGTGAATTACTGGAGAGCAGCCTATTTGGAATCTAGCCTGGAAGGGACTGTGAGGTGATTTTTAGATGGCAGAGTTCTCAAGTTTGGCTCCGATGTGTTGGCTTACTGCTCCAAAGTCCTCTTGGTTTTCCACGCTCAGGCTCAAAGTGGTTCTCCAATTGTAACATATGAATCACCTAAAGAGCTTGTTAAAACAACCTCAATTTTAATATTAGGCAGGTTTGGGCTGGGGCCTGCAAATTTGTATTTCTAGTAAGTTGATGCTGATGCCCCAGGTGATGCCGATGCTGCTGGCTCTGTGATCACACTTTGGAAATCACTGCCCAACATAGGACATATCACTGGATACCATAACCTGTTTATGCATCTAGCTTTTCTTCAGACTCAGGAGCTCGTGGAACAGGAAGGATCTTGTTTGGCTTTGCATTCCCAGGTTCTAACCACTGTTTGTTTCTGAATAAATTTTTGTTGAATAAGTAATTTGAAAGAAAATAATGCAATGAATATTAATAAATTTGATAGTTCATGTTTTTAAAAAAACTTTTATTTATTTATTTATTTATTTATTTATTTATTTATTTATTTATTTTAGTTTCTCTTGAAAAGAAGTGGNTAAAAAACTTTTATTTATTTATTTATTTATTTATTTATTTATTTATTTTAGTTTCTCTTGAAAAGAAGTGGATCAGGTAGCAGGGGTCCCAGAATCCTGCATGGCAACAATTAGCTGATGCTGAGTGTTATCGGGGCTCTTAGAGCACAGCTGCCAGGATCCTTATAATCCTTCCCTTGTTACACCTGCCTCTCCTCCACCCTCTCCCCCCAGGTATTGGCATTTGCCCCCAGGTCAATCCATGACTTCTTTCTGATGCCCTAAGGAACTGAATTTTAAAAACCGAAAGCCAGAAGCAGCCTCCTGAGTTCTGTTTTCTGTGTCACTTTCTTTTCCTGAGATATTAGTGCAAAAAGACTCATGGTTTGAGTAGAAGGCTGGGCATTTTGGGAAGGGAAATCTCAGAGGGAAAAATGTCTGACATCTTAGAATACAGTGCCGTCAACTAAGTATAAGATACGGCGATGGACAGACGAGAATGTGACCAATGCCATCGAGAAGTGGGTAGGGGAATTAGGGGCAAAAGAAAGAGAAAAACAGAGATGTCCAAGCTGGACTTCCATTTACTAAGCATTTATTCTCTGCCAGGCATTGGAATAACCTCTTTGTGTGCATTCTCTAATGTAATGATAAACCACTGGGAGGTAAGTATGATTATCTCCACTTGACAGGTGAAGAGTTAAGGTTCATAGGGATTAAGAAGTTTGCCAAGCAGAGCTGGATTTTAAATCCATAATTATCTGACCCCAGAGCTCACTTTCAACCACTCTATCATAATACCACACTGAATGGACGGAGTGGCAGAAGACATTTCAAGCAGAGAAAAACAGCATGAGCAATGACATGAGAGCTTTACACAGTACCGCATCCTGACAATTGAGTATGGTTCTCCATAGGACTTATCTATATGGAAGTATCTATCAATGACACTAGAAAGATCCATTGGGGATGGGCCATTATTGGCTTTTATGCCATGTTAAAGAAATCAGACCTTCTTCTGAGGGGCTTCAACATGAAGACACTAGAAACAAAAGAAAAGAATTGTCCTCTCTTCAAAACTTTGGTGCATCCAGAGTGGAAGAAAACATGTGTGATCCTGATTTCTAAACCTGAATAAATTCATAATAGAACTAGCAAAGACTAGAACAATGTTGGGGAAAGAAGATGGGCTCCTCAGTCTGAAAAGGCAAGGGCAAAGAGGGAGTCCATGAAACCTATCATTTCACAAGCAGCAAGGTGAGGCTGAACATAGAAGCTTCTGCTGTAATCCGAGAACAGCCTGCATTTTGAGCAAGGGTGGATGGTCCGAAAACCTCTTGCTGCTTGACATGCCCACAAGCCCCCTTCTCTTAAAAGCCTTGTGTTGTGTCCTAAGATTCGACCATACTGTGAGAACTGATAGGGCCAGGAATCTGCCAAAGACAGCCAGGTAGGGGAGCTGAGGTGGCTTGTTGGGCATGAGACCCTGACCCAATGCAGGAGAGTGGGAAAGAGGAGTGTGCATACTGACCAATGGCAATTAGACCCAATCGTTTCTCTCTGGGATGTTATTAAGAGGTACCAGAAGGGAGCACAGCCACAGAAAGAAGCAGAGAAGTAAAACGCCAAGGAAGCATTTGGTAGCATCACGACAGTGAGAAATACTTTTGATTGGATGACCTTAGAAAGCCAATATAGCAAGTAGTTTAAGAACACACTTTCCAGGATTAGACTCTTTGGATTCAAAGACACCAGCTCTGTGACCTTGGATAACTTCCTTGGCCAGTCTGAGTTTCATTTTGCCTATATGGAAATAGTGATAAAGTGTGCCTCCCGGGGTGTTGTGCAGTTATAGGAGATCGAGTGTATGAAGTATTCCTTGCCATATGGTAAGTGGCTCAGTGGGTATTATTTATTTATTTTTATTATTTATTATTATGTTATATTCCTGAAAGACAAAAGAATTATATTCAGGTTCTCCATCAGTCCTGCCAGTGCAGCTGCTGAAGACAGATTCCTGAGTTTTCTTCTTTATAAAACCTTGCAATAAATCCCTCAGTCCCTTTCCCTTGGAATCTGAAAGACTGACATAGTAAGCTTAGAAATGAGAAAGGAATCTTCACCCCAAAAACAGAGAACAAGAGGACACAAGTCAATAAGACAAACATACTTTCTAAAAGATTAAATCATCAGTGGTTACTAGACACAATCAGAACATGTTGAGTTTGTCACTTTCCTTTGCAGTTGTCACCAAGGACAATTACTGCCACCTTCTGTATACCCTTGAGTTTCTCCGCCAATAACAATACTGGGCTTAACGAACCATGGTCCTGATGGGATATGACCATTTCTGTTCTGATGGATTTAAGTACTTGACCATCACAGCTCACAGTACTAAAACCTCCTGAAGCTTGAAAGAAATTTAGGACTAATCAATTACAGTTATTTTAATGTATTCTGACTACATTACGCTTTAGAGTTTGCAGACGATTTTGAATACATTATCTCATTTGATTCTCACAGCAGCTCTGTGAGGTAGGGTAGGAAACAGGCTCAAGGAAATTAAAGAAACTGGCTTGAATTCATAGAGCTATTAAGTAGAGGAAGTGAATTCAAACTCAGGTCTTGTGATTCTCAGTCCCACACTACTTTCACTAAACAATGAGTGGAAAAATTTGAAACTTAACATCCCCAGAGGTGGAACAGTTGAACTTTAGGTTCAAGAAGGGTTCGAGTTAGAAATAAAAATACGTTGCACGATAGGTGGTGCGCTCCACGGCCATGGCATACTTCGCCAACCAGACATAGCACTCTCTACTGCTTATCCTGGATCTGGCTTCAAAGTCTTCTCAACACAGTGCTCCGGACAACTACTAGTCAAAGATCAGAGCAGGCACATGGCTTTAAACCTTTTTTCAGGAAAAGAAGATTCATGGGCTTATTTAAGGAAGCTGGAAAGACCCAAGGTAGAGACTGCTAATGCTTACCAATATAAACTTACCAAAGCAGCCTCTTCTTCCTCAGCACCTTGTCCTGCCTCCCTTGCAGTTAGATGAAGCTGCATGATTTGAGTTCTGGGCAGTGAACCATGAGTGGAAGTGGGCAATGCTTTTCTTTCCCTATCTTCTGAGTGAATGGAGACTTTGAAGAATCAAGGAGATAGCAGTTGCAGGATGGATGGAAGTTGGGCTTTTTAAGGGCTGAATGGAGTAGCACCTCCCCCTGAACCCCCCAACCTACCCCCTGCTTTGAACTATAATTTGAGAAATGTGTGTCTATGAGGCCACTGAGACGTGGGAGCTATTTGTTCAACAGTTCATCTACACGCACCAATAAAGGCTGACTTCACATGCCTATGCCCTTCCTTGAATTGTGGTGCTATTCTCAGAGGCAATGCTAGATTGGGTGGACTCACACATTTTTCACATTCAAATTTTAAGGACTTCATAAATGGACTTGATGGTGGATTTTTTTTTTCCTCTTTCTGTTCCTCAACAAACCTTGTCCATTTGGAAGACATCTCTAGTTGGGTGACCTTGATAGGACCATGGGAGTCTAAGGGTCATCTACTTCCTCATTCCATCCCCTGCAAATAAGAGCCTGGGCATTTGGCCTAGATTCTTCTGCTTGTTGATCTCTAGGACTTTAAGTCTTGAGCAAATGAGGCAAAAAAAAAAAAAAAAAAAAGGAANAAGACATCTCTAGTTGGGTGACCTTGATAGGACCATGGGAGTCTAAGGGTCATCTACTTCCTCATTCCATCCCCTGCAAATAAGAGCCTGGGCATTTGGCCTAGATTCTTCTGCTTGTTGATCTCTAGGACTTTAAGTCTTGAGCAAATGAGGCAAAAAAAAAAAAAAAAAAAGGCAAGGACAGTTGAGAAATCAATCTCTGAACCCATAAGACTGAACCCAGCCTGGCCAGAGTCCTGCAGTTTGCATTGCCCTGGTTCCTACCCATTTTCCAAGCCTCATTTCCCCAGATTAAGAAGATTCTGTGAGGTACTTAGTTGCTATGCAATAAGCTCCCTTTCTGCTTCAGTTGGCGTGGGTCCATTTCTGTTCCTTATACCATGTGTTCATGTGTAAGTACATGTATGTGTACACACTCCACACAGAGGAATATTCCAGCACCAACAGCAACTGTTCTTTGCTAGTGTAGTCTTTCCAAAACATAATTTCCAAATACATAATTTCTAAAACATAGCCCTCTCCTGTTTCAAAAGATTCAGATTCTTTATCTATTTCAGGACAAAACCCACAAATTTTAGCATAACACCCCAGAACCTTTTTACCTCTCGCGTTTCACTTCCCCTCAGTTTTACTTTTCTACCAGGTGCTGGTCCTTGGCTTGCCATTTCTCCACACTGCACTCACCATGCACTTGGTCTTTTGTGCCTTCCCTCTTCTTGGCCCATGGGCAACTCCTGCCTATCGCTCCTGTTGTAGCTCAAGAATGATCTCCATGAGATAGAATTTGATGGTATTACCTCTAGCACTATATGTACTTGCTCTATGGCCTGTATTACACTTTGTTGTGATTGTTCACAAGTTTATCCTTTTACTAGGTTATAATCTTCTTGAGGACAGTGTCTGTCTAGTCACTGTGTATCACAAAACATAGGATACCTCTGAGTGTTCAGTATACGCTTAATATGTATTTGTTGATCGACTGACTGAGTGACCATGAACTGATCTCTTTAAGGGTCTGACAATCATCAGAAAAATCATTCCAAAACAACTGCAATAAAGACTGTACCCTATCCCAGCCCTGAGCTACCCAAAGGTGGTTTAGAAAACAAAGAGACACTGGCTATCTTGAAATAATTTTTAATGTTTTAAAATTTAACTAGTGCACACAATACATGTTTTAGCAGAATGAAAATGTGTGTAGGGTGTTTAATGAAATTGACATTACAAAACAAGACCACACTAAGAAAACCTCAAAACTAGAAGTAAACATTTAAGTTAAACAAAACAAAACCCCACAAAACAACATGCTAAGGGATATGCTTTTAAAAGCCTAATAAATGTAGTTGCCTAAATCCAGACTTGAAACATTGAGATTTACTTTGGGACTTAAAAAAAGAAAAATAAAGCAGCAGAATGCCCTTCATTTTAAATGCATTTTTTAAAAATGTCTGCACATTGTTTTCCTGCTGGCAATCGCAGTATAATCAAGTATATATAAGAATACCAGCTGGATTCCAATCTGACGATAAAAAAAAGTACACCACCTAGTCTTCCTGTTAAGTATACAGTTACCTCAGAAAGCAACAAGAAGTCACACTACATATTACTTTTCCATGTCAGACCCTCCCTGCCACTCATACCCCGAAGTAAACACAGCTGAACTTAACTTAGACTTAACTTCAACTTAAGAGAAAATGAAAACAAAAATCTTCAGCACCTTATAGTTTCTAAGCACAGGACTATACAGGCAGAAGGGAAATACAGGAAGAGGGGGTGGAAAATGGGGAAGACCAGTGATGGACTCTTCAGGAAAAGTCTACTTATACACAGCTGCTCAGATGGATAGAATGGCTGATTTATATATTGGTCATTGTGAGAAAAAAAAAAGATTTTCAAAATTTCCTCAAATTTTGGCAGATCCCTCCAAAATGTAAAGATTGGAGATAATTTATTCACACAATCATTTCCTCAGATTTGATAAAATAATTAAGTAGCACCATAATGGTGAAAGTCATAGTGAGGAAAGGGAGGCAAGGAAGAAAGGAATACTCCTTTTTATGTCTTACCCACTCTTCCTCACCAGACTACGAAGATCCAATGAGTCCTTCAGGAACAAAATAATCAAAATGTGTTTTATGGGAATAAAGTACTTTGTAGACGGAATCTGCCCAGACTGTAGTGCTTCCCTTAACATTTCAAAAGAAGTATGTAATTCCAGGACAAGCAGATTTCTCTAAAATCCCAAGGACAACTAGTACCAGCTTGGCCAAGTTTTGCTTTAATGCTCAAGAATGTCAAATGATAATGATACTTAGAAAAGCATCTTGATCACAGCAGGGTACGAATTTAATCAGGACAGGAGGCATTTGCTAGCAAGTTATATGGTTAAAAAAAATCTAAAGTTCAACTGTTTCTTTTTCAGATATGAACTTCACTGAGAATGGGGATCTCCTGGGGATCTAGTTTTATTGTCAACTTCCCTTCTTATTATAAATAAATCAATTCAAACCACTCCTGCGTTATGTAAAAATATCAAAATCTTATATAAACCTTATCAATGGGCCTGAGAAATGCAAGGACATTCACTAAGATATTTGTGCAAAAGTTGTTTCTCTCAGAGGGTAGGATAAGTTGCAGGCAGGAAAAAACCAATCTCTAGAATAAAATTTTAGAAGGGATTTTTTTTTTCTATTTTCACTAAATGAACAATATAAGTTTTATCTAAAATTTGTACATAGCTTTAAAATATTTTTAATAAATTTAAGTTCTAGACAAATACTGACAATTGGTAATATAAAATGTGATTTGGTACATTTATGGAATCTGAAGACTTACTATGTAAGTTTCTGTTACAATTTAATAATATTTCATTGTACATTTCAAATACAATTATGCTTACTTCACATCATTTATTCAGATCAATCCCCTTGGTTATTCTCACGACTTCTAACCCTTTAAGAAGTTGTACCAAAACTAAAAATCATTAGATTTGATAGTGACAAGTGAGGAAATACAACTCTTTAAGGTTGAATGAATAAGCCATATATAAATGCTGAAGAAAACATAAGTATTATATAGGTAATAGAATTAATTACAAATTGCTTTCTGTCCATTAAAAACATCTCTTTTAAACTTGAAAATGATGCATGAATAGGATCTATGTGATGTGCATGTTTTCTGCAATGCTAATATTACTGGATTACACAAATTGAGGCTAACACTGCACCACGAACAAGACTGAGAATGTGCCGCATCTGTAATGCCACTGGCAGAAACAGACTGGGTACCAAAGTGCTGGATTTCCAACCTCACATCCAATGTCAGTTCCTCTTTAGTTGGAAGATGAACCATCCACTTTTCCCATGGCTTCTTCACCAAAGAGCAGCTTTCGAAGTATATTTGCATAAAATGGTCCATACACTTGTTTGTTGAGATTCACAATGTTTGCATATTGAGAGCCTACCGCTTCTAGCTCCTGTTGAATGACAGCAAGGCCTCCTGGCATGGGAGGCATGCATTTTTGAGGACTTGGAAGACAAAGTAGGCTTTTCATGTAGAGTTGGATTCGTTTATCTAGGGGAAGAGAAGATATCTTTATCTGTTCCATTATTAAAGAACATTATTTTTAAAAAGAAATGAGAATAGCAATTATGGTAGGTGAATTGCAATAATATTCTCGATTCTTTGCCCTCCCTGTATCCACACCCTTTACAAGGTAGCTTTGCAACACTTCCCATCAAAGGCTGGAGACTATTTCCCCATGTCTTGAACGGGGGCTGGTCTTACGGCTTGTTTTGGCTGATACAGAATGTGGCAGAAGTGCCACTTTGCTAGTTGCATGCAGAGGCTCCAAGTGCCATGGTTCACATCTGCTCTCTTTACCCACCACTGCATGTAAACAAGCCTGGGCTGGAGGAGACACCACATCGAGGGAATCCCAGCTGTTTCAGCTGAGGCCAGCCTAGACCAACCTATAGCCAACAAGCTCGAAAACACTTGAGAGAGTCCAGGCAAGATCAGCAGAGCTGCCTACCCAAGCCACAGCTGACTGCATATACACCTGTGAGTCCAGCAAGACCAGATGAACTACCCAGGTGCCCCACAGACTTGTGAACAACACTAATTACCTGTGGGGTTTTTTAAAGCTATGGAGTTTGAGATGCCTTGTTACACAGCAATGGCTAAGCGATAACAAAAAATGTAGAGCACTTTTGGAGTAGGACAGGGACTCTTTTACAAAAACTTAATACTTACTGTCCATGATTTTAGTTATGTACATGAAAGCTGAGTTTGTAAACTGGCATTGCTAGTTTGGCCCCATATAATGTTTTGTTTGTTTGTTTGTTTGTTTTTTAAGAAATAGAAACTCTTTAAAATCAGGGGATTTCATATAGAAATCCAAATTTCTGCTTCCTCTTGAAAAATCTAGAGATGCAAACCTGGGGGCCCAAATTACCACATGACCAGGGTGACCACACATCCAGGTTTTCCCAGGACAGTCGGAGTTTATACCTATTGTGCTGACATAATTAACAAGAATGGTCTACAAAGTGTCTTGGTTTGGACAATAAATTATACAGTTACCCCACCTATGGCCAATAATCTGGAGGTACTGAGGAGGGGCTGCCCCAACTGGCACTCCAGTTGGCCATCTTCTCCATCCTCCTACTTCCCTGCTTCAACGCATCTGCATGTAAGGCAACTTTACAAAAGGATGCAAATGTGTAAGTCAGTGAGGATGCAATAGTATCAAACAGTACCTGACAGCTACCAGCCACGCAGCCCCAAGGACTTCTTTTGGCTTTGGAAATGGAAACGTAACAAAGAAAAGTTTATACTAAAGAGAACACAGGCCACAGGATATGGACCATGATGACATTAATGAAACTCTTGTCTCCAAACACTTCTCCCCAAAAGTCATATATTGCAGCTAGGTCTGACCTAGAATTGTAAGTTGCCAATGTCACATGTCTTGTCTTAGCCAGAACTGTTTACTCTTACTAGACAACCCTTCCCTCTAATCTCATCTCTGCCCAAAGTCCAAAACATCTACCAATGCTGAGCCTGAAGTTACTTCCTTTCTGTGTTCTTCCCTAACATCCGTCAGACAATCATGCCATATTTCGGTTATTTGAGAACATATATGTGTCTCTCTCCCTTCTTAGGTGGAAAGCTGCCTGAGGGTTAGGGCTGTGTCTTCTTTTATCTTTATATTCCTGGTCTGGCATGTGGCGGATACATCACAGATGCTGACTGAATTGAAGAAGAATGGAATGAAAAAGCTCTGTAAAGGTGAATACATCCAACTGAAAACAATGGGTTGGGCAGTCAAAGAGGACTTGATGTCACCCATAATTTGTCAACAAGAAGAAATCATTCGTGTATGTATCACTTAGACAACTGAAGATTACTTTTAAAAAAACAGAGATAGCTACAAGCATGCAAATAATCTACATAGCAGGTAATCTATAAATAATTTTTCCTTAGTTGTCATATGCATTTGAAAAAAGCTGGTTTGAAAGAAACCTTTTCTAGTTATCTTTTTAAAAGGCTAAAAACACAGTGGGAGTTGTAATCCCATTATAAATAAACGGCACATCAAGAACAAAAGAAGGCAGAGGCGCCTAAGTGGCTCAGTTGGTTAATTGTCTGCCTTCAGTTCAGGTCATGATCCTGGGGTCCTGGGATTGAGCCCAGTGTCTGTTTCCCCTCTGCCCATCCCCCTCCCCCGGCTTGTGCCCCCTCTCTCAAATACATAAATAAAGTCTAAAAAAAAAAGAAAAAAAACACCAAAAGAAGGCAGACTATGGGTACCACAAACAGGGAAGGAAAGCCAAGGCTAACTGGTCCTTCTTATGTGCCTGGGTTCCTCTGCTTAATTTACTCCAACCCTTCTGCAAGCAGAAAATTAAGAGTCAGCTGTGAATGAAATTTCCCGTTAGACTGGTTGCCTCTCAGGAGCCCAGGTCTCTTTTCATCATAGATATGGTCCAAACACCTTCCTGCAAGACTGTTTAAAGAAAGAAACTCTTTCAAAACTGTTATTATGCTGACAAGTAGTTCTGTCTCCTCTGTGGACGAGTCAGTTTTTAGGCCAAGACTAAAATGACAGAAGCATTTGTCCAGTTAGGAGTAGCCAAACGGAATCCCTGCCAAAGGCGTGCCCTTGGCTTCCAGAGTCGAAGGAGAGCTGCTCAAATGAGTCATTCTAGTTTCTAGGCAACGATACTTTGAATGAGGTTAAAAATGCTTTCAGTTTGCAAAATAGCAGGAAAGTTGGACTGGGGATAGCTGAATGAAAAAAAAAAGTGCTTTACCAGACTTTAAAAGGCTACCCTGGGGTGGGGCATCCAGCTGGGGCATCCCAGCTCCCTCCCTTCTGAAACTGCAAGTGCCTCCCTTATCTAAAGCAAGGGCACAGAGGACACCTGGATGCTCTGGCCACCATGCCAACCAACAGCAGGGCTCTAGTTCTGACTACAGTGCCCAGCAGGAGTAGTTAAGAATATGAACTCTGGAGTCAGACTGGCTCATTAAGAGTCCCTAGTCTGAGGCCAGTTGGTTATGTGAGGTACTCACTCAGTCTAAGTCCCTGACATGCTCACACCTTGCACAAATACAGTTGATCCCTGAACGACGTGGAGGTGAGGGGCACTGACCCCTCCCATGCAGTCAAAAACTTGCATATAACTTTTGACTCCCTGAAAGCCTACTAATAGCCTACGGTTGACCAGAAGCCTTACTGATAACATAAATAGTTGATTAACACATATTTTGCATTTGTATTATATACATTATTTTTATAATAAAATAAGCTAGTGAATAGAAAATGTTAAGAAAATCATAAGGAAGAGAAAATATATTTACAGTACCATATCAAAGAAAATCTGCATATAAGGGGACCTGTGCAGTTCAAACACGTTTTGTTCAAGGGTCAACTATATTTATTAAATGTCATCCATGGGTCCAACCTGGTACAGGGACATAGAAGACAAGAAACATGGATTCCATCCTCACGAGGCCTGCACACTGGTGGGGGCTAGTGGTATGTAGCAGAGACTGCAGACAGTCTGCCCCTCCTCCACCCAGGGAAGGGCTGTTCTGCTGGAGACTAAGGCCATGAGGACACACAGGAGTCAGCAGGGAAGGTGTGCAGGGAAGGTGTGCAGGGAAGGCCTTAGCCCCAGGTGGCTGCAGCTATGCTGTGTTTGTCACTGTCATCCAGGGTCATCTCTTGGTAGTCCACAGTGCTACATACCAGCACTACTTCTTTCTGGGGAGGGGTTAAAGCCTTGAGCTTTTAGTGGCCTAGATCTCCAGCATTCCATGTCCACAGGGGTAAGGATGAAAGAAACTATGTGAGAGCCTCAAAAAAAAAATGACAAGTATTTATACTCTTAGGGAAGTCAGTGTTGTACTTTGAAAACTGGCAGATTAGTCCACAGTTCCAATTATGCTCTTTTCCTCCTTCTGGTCTTTATTCCTCACTCTCCGTAGCAGACACTTGCTTTGTGCCCCATGTCACCTTCTCCCCCTTCTTCTGGCCACAGCACCCTGATTTGGTCTGGGTGAAACCATCTCTTCCTGACTCTCAGACCAGTTGTTGCAGGGAAAGTGGACTCACCCTGGCTCTGGGAACTAAACATACATCTCAAGCTCTGGTTCCTTCACCTCTGGCCACCATGACTGATTCAAGAATGTGACCTGACCTACAGTCATGCCAACTGGAGCCAATGAGACTCTACTGTGGGGTCATTATTTGGGCTAAGAGTGAAGCCAACACCTTGTTTTTCACTTGAGTTCAATATGGAAAGATACAGGCTGGAGCTGAAGCTGTCTTGCCAAGACGGAAAGAGTCTATCCGTGAAGACACCCAGCCCAAAGGAAGGCAGTGCTGAAGGGAGGAGGTGGGGAAACTAGTGCCACTGACACAGTCTGAGCTCTGACTAAGCCATAGAGGAGACAGCCCTGCTCTGCTCTTTTTGGTTACATGAGAAAATGCACTTCTTTTTTGCTTAAGCTAGTTCAGTTCTGTCACAGGTCACAGAAAGAGTCCTAACTGATGCATTGTCCATTTCCCAACTCACCAACACAACTTGACATGGAGATAAACCTTGCCTAGGAATCAAATACACACACACACACACACACACACACACACACACACACACCCCCCAAAGCCCACCATCAAGCCCCCCAGTTCTGTAGCCTCTTTACCCATTGTCTATTTAAGCCTGGCCAAGAAAGAGGCCTCAGCTCACTTAGACTAGCTCACAGCAGAACTCGTATCTATTTTCTTGAACATACTGCCAGCTGGTTTGGATTGTTGCATTGATCTAGGATTTTAACATATTGGTAGCATTATGGTATTTTCTTCATAAAAATCTATTGGGTGGATAGTGAGACAGAAGGCCCTGGAACATTCCCCCACTCTGTTACATATACATACAGCAGAAGCAGTGAGTCCCAAACCTTTGAAAGTACAATTTCTTTCTTTATATTTTTAATATTTATTCTCCAGAAGGAACAGGTAATCTGTTTAAGACAAAAATGTAACTGACACTTGACATTAATCAAAACCAGCAAGTCAAAGCAAATTGGAATTGAAGCAGAAACCAATGAAAACATGAGGACCCACCAATCAAGGAGCAGATAGGATTGTCCTCTTTTTCGATGCTTGAAAATTGACCTATGAGATTAGCTTGGACCTCAGCATTTAAAACAGATAAACCTCTCTCCACCAGGGCCTTGTTAACCTCAACACAAGTCTGAACACCAATAGAATTCAGGACTTCCTTCAAGTTAAAGGTCCTAAAAAAAAATAAAAATAAAACAAAATTGCATCAGGAATAGTTTTTTTATTCATCAGTTTTTAAATATTTTTTTAATATAGCAACTTAGTTCAAATATCTGTCACTTTTCATTTAGACAGACAGTACCTCTATTAGCATGAACTTAGAATGTAGTAACTCTTCCCAAACACCAACCCTTATGTGTAGCAGATTTTTAAATGCTTAAAACCATTCAATTCTGTAGGTACTATTTAGTTAGGAAAGCAGAGTCAGAAAAGTGTGGTCCCTGAAAATAAGTCTGCAACCCCATTTCCCTGTAGGACCATCAGAAAGGAAAAGAAAATACCTATTTACTTCTTAAAACAAACCCTTTGGTCTGAGCAGATTCATTGATAGATTTTTTTCTGTTGTTGTTAAATCTACACTTATAGAATAAAGAATCAATTCCTTTACCCATGCCTGAACAGTGAATCTATAAAATCAATCAAAAACAAGAAATGAAGGGGCACTGGGTGGCTCAGTCAATTAAGTGGCCAGCTCTTGATTTCGGCTCAGGTCATGATCCCAAGGTCCTGGGATCAAGCCCTGTATTGGCCTCTGCACTCAGCTGGGAGTCTGGCTGAGGTTCTCTCTCTCCCTTTCGTTCTGCCCCTCCCCCCACATGTGATCTCTCTCTCTCTCTCTCTCCCCCCTCCCCCCTGCTAAAATAAACAAATAAATCCTAAAAAAAAAACCCACAAGAAATGAATCTATTAAGAAGTTAATACCATAATGACAAGTTACCTAAAATTCTTGACCTATCATGATCAAAGATAAGAAGCTCCTTCTAATTGTTACATTCAAGTAACCAAATCAAAAATCCCAGAAAACCATAAAAAGTAATTGGCAATGGGTTACATAGAGGTAAGAACAAAGAGGCAATTAGAAAGGGCATGTTCGGTCCATGCTATTGTAGAACGATGATTGAAAATGGTCTCTCATTGTCGAGAAATGGTCTTTAAGATAACTTTGTGCAAAATGGGAATTAAAGGATAAGAGAACAGGGGTGGGCATTCGTGGGGAATTAAAACAATAAAGCAGTTGGAGAGGCAGAGCATCTATAAAGAAGATGATTTAACAACTAACTAGTTATTAAAAGTGAACATCTATCGAGCACCATGTGCCAGACACCTGTACCAAGTGCTTCACAATGAATCATCTTAAGTTCCCACATTGGTAAGTAGGCACAATTATCCCTTTTTTGCAAGTGAGAAAATGAGGCTCAAAGTGATTAGGGAACTTGGTCAAGGGTACCTAACCAATCAATAGCACAGCTGGGACTTAAACCATGGTCTATTGGACCTGAAGCTTGACTTCTTAGTAACCACTTTGCTATATGCTTTATATGAATACTTAAGCAGCATTGTGGGTTCTCTAAAGGCCTAATAAAAATTTATGAAAGTAATAGTTACCCTGTGTGGGAAAATGCTAAGGTAAGACCAGCTGCAATCCTAGAGAAGGTTTCTTTTCATTATAGGTCTTGGGTCCTGAAATGTGAAGTAAATGAGCCTGACTGACTAGCACAGAAACAATAGAAAGGGCAGGGCCTTGACACAGTTGGATCAGACCTCAGGCCTTGATTTCCCTTTTTTCTCACTGTGCAGCCCTAGGCAAATCCTATTCTCTCTCTGACAACTTCAGATGTTGTAATCACCCAGCTTCCTTTTGGCTCTTAATATCCTAGGATTTATCAAGTAATCTTATGTGCTTTCTGAGTAATACGCAAGAGGATGGAGGGATAGAGGCATCTCCCTTCAAAGACAGGAATGAACAATATAAGGCCTTGAAAATACCTGAAAGGGGAACTAGCAGGAGAAGCTGACCCATTTAAGACCAATGAAAACATCCAGTCATTGACTAAGATTAGGAATTTTCTGACTTGGACAGGATTTGCAATAGGATGATCTAAATGAGATCCAAGGTCTGATACTGGGCAATAAATTTAGCAAAAACAAGACCTTCACTGGACTTGTGCAACATCTCTGAAGGACAGGATGTCACTACTTCTACTAAAGAGTTCATAGCAGACTGGATCAAACAAGTTGGTAAACATTTCATTGCAGAAAAATGATGGAGTCAGAACAACTGAGTAGGAAAGCCTCCCTGATAGGGCCTTCTAAACCCTCAGCATGGAATTCTGGTTTTTGTTTGTTGGTACCACAGCACTGTCAAAGAGGAGCTCTTGCACATGCCCATCCTAAGTGGAAATAGGACACTCACCCTGGCACTTGTCATGGAAAAGATCTCTCCCTTCTTATGAAAGGACATCTAAACCTTCAGAGATATTAAAAGAAATTCTAGAATAAGAAGATGTAAGATAAGCTTCTGCAAAGTACAGTCCTGAATATCACACCCAGACATCCAGGATTATTCATGATCTCTGAAACACATGCATAGCCTTAATATGAGGATGAGCAGATAAAAACACTTGGAACTTACTCTTTGTTCATGCCTTCAAGTAGAACAGCTGAAATCCTTTTTAACCTGTTTGCAAGCTCAGGGAGGCCTTCTGTAAGAGCACCCACCATGTTGTTGGTAATTAGGGACAGGCAGGCAATAATTTTCAATTGATTCAGCTTTTCTGTCAGTTCCTGAAGACGTGCTCCATCTGTCATGAGTGTCTAGCATATTTATTTTAAATGTAAAAATAGAAAGGGAAGCTCAATACCATGAAAATATAAAACAAGCAATGTTATATCCAAACTCCCATTTCTATCTGGTTTCAGGAAAGTCATTAAACTACACACAACACTAGACAGACCAGCTGATGCACAGATAGAACTTGAGAATTAAAATATTGGAGAATTTGAGGGGAAAAAAACCACTCACCTCTGGTAATTCTTTTTTCTGATAATCCCACTGTAACAGTTTTAAATAACTGTTATTTAGCACCAGTGTAGGACTCAGGCTTGGCTTAGAGCTGTTTTCGGCCCCAGGAGTTAAAGCAGTCTCAGAAAGAGAAAGTAGTTCTTCATTCACAGATTCTTTTATCCATTCTGTAGTTTGATCAAGAGCACCTGAAAGTGAAAAGGCCATATCTTTGTCCTGTAGCTGTTAGATTCCTTTTGTGCATGCTACATGACCACAGAGGTTAAGTTAGGAGCTGGGCATGAATGACAAGACAGGCACACCTCTAAAGGAGCTTAGAGTCCAGATGGGGAGACAGAGCTGCAAACCAACAATTACAGCAGAATACAATAAATGCAAGAATACACAGTGGGAGGGGAGGAAGCAGATGTTGTCCAGGACAGAGTCTAAGAGGAAGAGCTCTGTAAGTGACACCTAAAGATACACAGCAAACAGAGGACAAGACTATCACTCCAGACCAGGTGAACAGCCCATATAAAAACCCAGAACAGTGAGAGAATATGGCACATTCTAGATGCTACAAGCATATCTGTATTGCCGGTCCATAGAAAACAAGGGAGAGTGGTAGCAGATGGCATTGGGTGGGTAGGCAGGAACCAGCACACACACGACCTTGAATTTTGTGCAGAGAAGGTATTCAGACTAAAAGCACTGATTATTAAACATTTTGGGATCCTGGACCCCCTGAGTGTCTGATTAGAGCTATGCCTTTCTCAAAATGCACATTCATGCTAGTGTGCCCACTTTATTTTACTTTTGACCCAGTTCAAAGGTTCCCCAGTAGAAATAATTTGCTTTTTACACCACATTTCTTATAAAACTGTGGATTTGGTAGAATTTATAAGGTGGAAATTGCTAAAAAAAAATATGCAGGCTGGACACAGGTGCAGATTTTTTAAAAAGCACCAGAGAATAAAATAAAGAATAGTGACCCTGAAACTATTCCTCAGAGCCAGCACCTGAATAGGGGTAATTTGTGAGCAGCAATGTTTTCCACACTAGAGGAAAACCACCCCAGAATTTCACAACTTTGTTTCTCCTAAGTTGGCAAATGTTGTTCTTGGTTTTTCTAATTCTGTTCATAAAGATGTAAAAGACTTGTAGTCTTTTGTTTAAAGGACATCCAACAGAGAAAGAGAGAGTGGAAATCTTGGTGGATATAATTACAATGTGGCATTAATAAGCACTTATACGCAAGCTTAATCATTTACCACTGACACATTTAAAAAGCCCATTTAGTTATCTCAAACAAAAGCAACAGTGTACCATAGCGGTTCTCAATCCTGGCTGATTTTATAATCACCTGGAGAGCTTTAAAAAGAAAAGAAAGATCTTGGGCACAGCCCCTGGAGATTCTGATTTAATCAGTCTGAGATGAGGCTCAGGCATCTGTGTTTAAACACCCCAGGTGATCCTAGCATGATGCCAGAATTGAGTATGACTGGTAAAGCAGAAAGAGCACAAACTCAGAGTGAAACACCAGCTTCCTCTAAGGGATCTACCTGCTGAGATGTTACTCCCACAAGCTAGTACACTGACTGCTCTATGTGGCTCCAAAACCAAGGTCAACCCCATGAGACACAAGTACCCTCAACTTTTCATATAGGCAGTAATTCTCTTCATTCACTCATTTATTCAATGACAACTGAGCATCTAATGTACACTAGGTGCTGTACCAAGTACTGGGGATTCACAGATGAGTAAACATGTTCTGTGTACTCAAGAAACTCTTAGTCTACTGGGAGGGAGAAACACAAAAACAGGCAATGGCATTACAGGTGCATTTACCTAAGAATTTCCTAGAAACTGTGGAGGCCCAGGAGCACAACCTGGGGCCCAGGAGCACTATCTGAATTCACTCTCCACCAATAAATACATGCTTCTGGTTTCTTGCCCAGGAGGCTTGACCTAAGCCCCCTGAAACTACCTTTGGTTCTCTAAATCTAAATCCTGCCAGTCTTTACTGGCCTAGCCTAAATCTCTCTTCCTGTGAGAAGTCTTTCTTGATTGTATGAACTCATCCTTAGCTCTTCCTTCTCAGAGCACCCATCTTTGAATTTTTTTTTAAGATTTATTTATTTATTTGACAGAGAGAGAGATCACAAGTAGGGAGAGAGGCAGGCAGAGAGAGAAGAGGAAGCAGGCTCCCTGCTGAACAGGGAGCCCGATGCGGGCCTCGATCCCAGGACCCTGAGATCATGACCTAAGCTGAAGGCAGAGGCTTTAACCCACTGAGCCACTCAGGTGCCTCCATCTTTGAATTTTTGATCTGGCTGTCATTTCTCTTAAACAGCTGAACTAAAAAACAACTTCTCTATTTTTTAAAAAATTGTTATTAAATATTTCATGTGCACTCATCTCAATTTCATCTCACTGAAGAGTCCAATCTATGATCTTTATTTTTTATTTCTCTTTCCCTTGACTTAATTCATACCACAACTTGATAGGTATGTGAAATGTGGTTTTGTTTGTGCAGACATGTTTGCTTTGGAAAATACTCAGATTATCTTTCCAGTGGTACTTGTCACATAGTGGGTGCTCTAAAAGCCTCTGTTTCTTGGGGTGCCTGGGTGGCTCAGTGGAGCATCTGCCTTCAGCTCAGGTCATGATCACAGGGTTCTGGGATTGAGCCCCACATTGGGCTCCCCGCTCAGCAGGGAGTCTGCTTCTCCCACTCCCCTGTTCATGGTCTCTCACATGCTCTCTCTCTCTCCCTCTCAAATAAATAAACAAATAAATAATCTTTAAAAGAAAAAAAAAGCCTCTGCTCTCTGTGTCTGGCATGAGAGACCTGGTAGGTTTCCAATTTAACTCACCATCTCTGGAAGTAAACATGGGCTTAAAGAATTGCTCAAATAGTCTCCTTCAGACTGACAAACTGATTGGTCCTACAGGCCTGCAGCTATCGTTCCCTCCCCACTGTCATCCAGTAAAACGTTTACTAAGGTACACAGTACATGCAAATCAAGACAGTGCTCTCTGTAAACTCTTTCACAAGGCAGAAAAGGGGATACTTCTCAATTCATTTTATGAGGCCAGCTTTGCCCTGATACCAAACCCAGACAAAGGCATTACAAGAAAATTAAAGTGATCTCTTTCCAAAAATACAGATGCAAAAATCCTTAAGAAAGGATTAGCAAGGTAAAGTGTTAGCAAGACAAAATAACACACTATGACCAAGGGGGTGAGATAAACATTTCAGGATTGCAAGGTTGCTTCAATTAGAAAAACATCTCACTGTAAATTCATCATATTAACACAATGGAGAAAAAAGATCACTTTGGTAGGTATAGAAAAAGCATGTGACCAAATTTAACATGCTACCTATTTAGATTAAAACTCTCTGCAAACTAGAAATAGAACTTCCTCAACACAGAAAAGGACATCTATGAGAAGCTGCAGCTAACATCATACTTAGTGGTCAAACAATGAATATTCTTCACCAAGTAAGGCAGGGATGCCTTCTCTCATGACTGCTATTGAACATTTGATTGGGTGTCCTAGTTAGTTCAATAAAGCAAAAAAAGAAATAAAAGGCACACAGATTAAAAAAGAAGAACAAGTAAAACTGTCTTTATTTGCAGACAAAATGACTGTGTATATAGAAAAACCTAAGGAATATTCCAAAGACCTAGCACTAAAAAGTTAATTTAGCAAGTTCTCAGGATGTAAAATCAATATTCAAAAATCAATTATATTTCTATATACTAAAAAATAAAAATTTTACAAAATACCATTTATAACAGCATCAAAGAACATAAAATAAATGAGATTAAATTGAACAAAATAGTACAGGACTGGAGGGGCACCTGGGTGACACAGTTGGTTGAGCGTCCAACTCTTGGTTTTGGCTTAGGTCATGATCTTGGGTTTGTGAGATCAAGTTTCCCGTCAGCCTCTCCACTCAGCATAGAGTCTGCTTAAATTTCTTTCTCCCTCTCCTTTAGCTCCTCCCCTCCTCAAATAAATCAATCTTTAAGGAAAAAAAGTACGAGACTGGTACACCAAAATTAAAACATACTACTGAAATAAATTAGACTTAAGAAGAGATATCCAGTTCACAAGTTAGTAGACTTATTAATGTGAAGATGTCAGTTCAACATAATTCCAATCACCATCCCAGCTGGCTCTTTTGTAGAAACTGATAAACTAATTAAAAATGGATATGGAGATTCAAAGGACCTAAAATAGGCAAAATAGTTTTGAAAAAGAAGAACAAAGATGGAAGACTAACACTACCTGATTTCAGGACTTAGACTCAGTAATCAGGGCCATGTAGTATTTAGTGAAGAGAAGATATATAGATCATAGGATAGAATAGAATCCAATAAAAAAATGAAGTAGTGATATGTGCTACAATATGGGTAAATCTTGAAAATATTATACTAAGTGAAAGGAGCCAGACACAAAAAGTCACACATTGTATGATTTGATTTATATGAAATGTCCATAATTGGCAAATCCATAGAGACAGTAAGTAGACCAGGGGTTGTCAAAGGCTAAGGGAAGGGAGGAATGGGGAGATACTGGTGGAGGGTATAGGGTTTCTTTTTGAAGTGATGAAAATATTCTGGAATTAAATACTGATGATGGTTGTATAACCTTACTAACTAACTAAAAACCACTGAATTATACACTTTTAAAAATTAATGCTACGGCATGTAAATTATACTGCAATTACAAAAAAAAATAAAGAGGTCAGAAATACTCACGAATGTATCATCAATTGATTTTCAATAAAGCTGCCAAAGCAGTTCAATAGAGAAAAGGTAATCTTTTTCCAGAAATGATGCTAGAATTGGATATACATATGGAAAAATGCGAATCTTGAAATGTATTACCTTGAAGTGTTTCCTAAACCTAAAACTAAAAATTTCTAGAAGAAAACATTCAAAAAAGTCTTCATGACAGGATATGCAAAGATTTTGTAGACAAGCCACTAAATGCACAAATAAAAGAAAAATTTTATAATTTGGTCTTCATCAAAATTAAAAATTTCTCTTTTTCAAAGGGTAGTGTTAAGAAAATAAAAAAGGAAAGCCACAGATGGGGGGAAATTTTCATAACACATAAATCTGACAAAGGATTTATTTGCAGAATATATTGAGAGTGCTTCAATTCAATAAAAAGACAACCCAGATTAAAAACAGGCAAAAGATTTCAATAGACACTTCACATTAGAAGATAAATGACTCTTTTACGTATGAAAAGATGTTCAACATCATTCATCATCAAGGAAATGTATATTAAAACCATAATGAGATACACTTTCACACCCTCTATAAAAGGTAAAATTTAAAAGACCGATAATACCTAGTGTCGGTGAAAATGTAAAGCAGTTGGAACTCTCATACACTGATGGTAAGTATAAAATAGCACAACCACTTTGGAAAATAACTGCCAGTTTCTTATAAAGTTAACCATATATTTAACATAATGACCCAGCCATTCCACTCCTAAGCGTTTACCCAAGAGAAAACACGTGCACACACAAATACTGGCACACAAATGTTCACAGCAGCTTTATCCATAGTAGCCTAGAACCAGAAACAACACAAATGTCCATCAACAGGTAAATGGACAAAGTGTGGTATAATCATATAACAGAATACTTCTCAGTAATACAAACTATTGATAAATACACAACATGGATGAATCTCAAAAACCTTATGTTGAGTAAAAGAAGTTGGACAAAAAAAGTGACACACAGTGTGATTCCATTTAATATGAAGGTCTAAAGGAGGCAAAGTTAATCTACAATGATGAAAATTATATCAGTGCTTACCTCAGTGGGGGAGGTTGACTGTAAAGGGCAAGAAGGTTTGCCCTTTGGTTTTCTTTTCGGCGTGACAGAACGCTTTATATCTTGTTTGTAATGGTAGTTACAGGAGCATATTCTTTTGTCAAAACTCACAGAACCATATACTTGAAGTGGGCACAAATTTATTGCATATAGCATATATGCAATTTATTGCCTATAGCGTATTTCAATGAAGTTTAAAAAAAGGGATATAGGTTACAGGTTGGCCAACTAAGTCACTGAATCTAAACCTAGTAAATGCAGGTTGAAATCACATAAAGCTTCATCAACACTAAACACACAAGCAAATATTCACATTATGTAAAAGCCACTGATTGTGCTCTTTAGTGCTACAGATAGCAGACAGGGGAATGTCCTGTAAAATCTGCCTGTTTAGTGTGAATGAGTTTAGTATTTGAGCCTTCTAAGATGAATTCATCAAGGGTATCCCCATATGGATTCTTCGAGGAATCCAATTCCCATCCCTGCTGATTTCTAATATGGAACGTAAGCATGAAATCTGGTACTTAAGCATGAACTCTGAGTGACCCCTAAAAAGGCAACAACTCCACATCCAGGATCTGGGGGATGGCCTGTATAATTCTGAGAAGAGAGTATTCACATAAACTAAGAGAACGCTGCAGAATTATGTGAATGGAAGACTCTGATGTTGTGCAAAGCTTTAGATGGCTCCCATTTTTAATATTCTGGAAAATATTCAGACTAAGTACTTCAATTTCCAATTAGAAGAATATAGTTCCCTTTATCCATGACACCTGCTCTATTATGCCTAGCAATACCTCACCTCCCTTTTTTGACAGTGATTTCTTTTCTCTCTTTCTTTTTTTTTAAAGTAAGCTCCACACCCAACTTGGGGCTTGAACTCATGACACCAAGATCAAGAGTCACATGCTCTACTAACTGAGCCAGCCAGGCACCACTTGGTAATGCTTTGAGAAATCATTTTCCCTCCTTCCATGGTTTCTTTTGTAGATATCAATTAAGAGGCCCCTGACCAGGTAACCCCCCTGACCATGGGTTGGCCTAGCTGAGTCATGCCTACCAAACTTTCCTGAGATCTGAATGGTGACTACAGCATTCAAGGATGGGCCATTTTAAAATACATATTAACTGTTCCGATGATGAGCTAGGAACTTTCCCTTATTTTCCCTGCCCAGATTCATGATGCTTTCCTGATTCCTGGCCTTGCTCAGGCTCAGGTATTTTGTATTTTTTGTGAACTGCCCCCGTCCTTCCATTTACTTCCTTTTTTGCTAAATCACCCAGAGTTGGTTTCTGTTGCTTGCAATATATCCCAAATGACATAACACAAAAGTGAAAAATCCAAAGAAAGTAGTCAAAGCAGCAGCTTGGTTTCATCCTGACCTGGATGTAGGAGACCTGGCTTCCAGTCCTAGCTCTACTACTTATTAGCTGTGTGACTCTCTGGTGTTTAGGCAGGCCACTGCTAAGGATCGGTTTGCTCGTCTTCAGAATGTTCCATTAGTAGTTCTTAAATGCCTCGTGTGCCAGGCAAAGAAAATCAAAATGCAGTTTGATGTGTTTTTGAAAAGTATTTATGTCCCACAAGATTTCTGAAAGAATCACATGAAATGAAGTTCTATGAGAACATTTTATCAGACACAAGACATTACCTAAATAAATAAAACCCTTCTCTTTCTGAGTATCTTAGAAATTTACTTGTGCTCTGGTCCCTGAGGGGTAATCTGCTACTCTTTCCACAGGTAATTTAATTGTGGACCTGAGGTGGTTATCCTGCTGATGATTAGTACATGCATTCCATCATTGCCTCAGGCTTTCTTGGGTGTACTTTAAATCAGGCAATTATATAAAATCTCTCTGTTGGAAAATATTTTCTAGAGTCAATTCAGAAATCTAGAGTACTTCTCAGCATTAATTTTCCAATAATTATTTTATAAAAAAATCATGTACACACAAAAATCCAACCCTTTTGCCCTTCTTCATGTTACTATGAGACTCTTATTTTGATATTAGGGCATAGTGACCGACTTTTGGCAGAGCGACTTGAGGCTATAATTAACAGCTGACATACAGTCTGCTTCCTGGACTCTTGATTTCTCTGGGAACATATTTAGAGCTGGGCAATAATGACCTATACGCACAACTGGATTTATTCTATTCTTAAATCTCTGAAAATATCCAAGTCAATGTGAAAAGTACAAATGAATTGCAGGTCACAAAGCCTAGGTTTTAAGGACAGAAACAAATAATTTAAGATAAACAAAACTGTAATTCAAACCAAAAATATTAAGAAATTTCATCCAGATGACAAGGTATCTTGACTCAAAACATAGAGACATTTGTATACACATGTATACACATGTACACAAGTGAACAAATGAAATCAATAAAATACTGAAAAGGAAAACACTGCCACAAACATAGTTACCGTAGTTCAGGTTTCAGATTCAGGTTCTATGTAGGGTTCTATTTCCATTAATCCTTCTCTCTCTTTGGAGAAACAATACAGCCCTAAAGTCACAGAATTTTTGTTGTAGAAGGATCCTTAGAAGTCATCTAATCTTATCTGCCACTCAGTGATAGCACTCCCTTTGCAGATCCCCCAAAGAAAGTCAGTATCTCATTTGAAGACAGGCAGTGTTGTGTAGCAGTTCAATGTACATGCTTTGGGGCAGAAACATATCTGATTCATCTAGGCTTTAGCAGTCACCTAGGATAAGTACTTTAACCTCAATTTCTTCATTTATGTATTTTTAAAAGATTATTTATTTATGTATTTGAGAGAGAGAGAGAGAGAGAGAGAGAGAGAGAGAGAGAGAGAACAAGCAGGAGGAGTGGCAGAGGAAGAGGGAGAAGCAGACTCTCCATTGAGCAGACAGCCCAATGCGGGACTTGATCCCAGGAACCTGGGATCATGACCTGAGCCGAAGGCAGATGCTTTAACCAACTGAGCCACCCAGGTGCCCCCATTTCTTCATTTATAAACAGTGAGTGATAACAGTGCCAGATTCATAGGGCTTTGTGAGGCTTGAATGGGCTAACAAAGGTAAAACGTTTGGGACATAGTAAGGACTTGGTATATAATAAGTGTTCAACAAAATGATAGCTAGCACGGACTACTAGTAGTGATAGAGAGAACCATGCCAAGCTTAAAACAGCTCCAGCTGCTAAAAAGATCAAAGCACTGCCTGTGATTTCCCTCCACAGATCCTAGTCTGCCCTACAGAGTTAAACCCAAAGTCCCTGAATCAATATCAACAGGAAGGCAGTGCTCATGGCCCATGTGTGTCTCCTTGTAACCAAACCGAATGTGCACAACTTCATGGTCTGTTCCTCCTATGACCCTCCACGACCCAGGCCCTCTTCCATGGACATGCTCCAGACTCTTGGAGCCCCTTTAAAAGTGGCACCTGTTTGCCTTTGTTTAAGGCTACCTACACTATATTCACTAACTTGACAGAAAAGCTCAGTCCATGAGGGGTGGGGGTGAAGTGGGTGGATCATCTAACAGCTTTATAGTATAGTGAATTAGAGTCCAGAAGCTAGGGTTAAGAGCCCAGAAGCTAGTGCCAATGAGGGAATCCGGTAAGCCAGATTTTTGCCAGCTGTGCAACATCTGGCATCTCAATTCCCTCACCTGTGAAATAAAGGGTATAACAGTACCTACTTAACTAAGTAATTGTGATGTTTCATTGAGGTATCACATTCTCTACTCCCAGGCTTTCTCGACCCCTCTCCCAGTCCAGCTTTAATGCCCACTAATTCATGAACCTGCTCTCATCAGGGTTACCAAAAATCCTCATGCAGTCATATCCAATGGTCAAGCGTTGGCCTCCATTTTTCTTGACCACTTAGTACTTGTCATAGCTGATTATGTCTTCATTCTCCACTTTGTTCACTTATCTTACAGAACATCACCAGCTCCTGACTTCCTTCACCTCTTTGGCTATTCTTTCCCAGTCATCTTTGCTAGATCCTACTCCTCTTTTCGAGTTCTAGATGCTCTAGAGTCCCAAATCAGGGCTCTTTAGTATCAACACTCACTCCCCAGGTAATTTCATCTAGTGTAATATTGTGGCTAAAGAGCATCAACAGTGTAGCCAGACCACCTGGGTGAGTCCCAGTTCCATAGCTTACAAGTTGTGCCATGGAGGCAAGGGATCTAACCTGTCTATCCCTCAGTTTTTTCATCCATAAAATGGGGAGCAATTTCCTAAAGTTGTTGCAAAGATCAAATTAGTTAATATAGATAAAGTGCTTAGCATGTGGTAAGCATTTTATACATGTTAGCTATTGTTCAGTTTTATTGCTTTATCTATTATAAATATACTGGTCAGTCCTCAATATATACTCCCAGTATCCACCATTCCCCCGAACTCCAGTCTCACATCCACATGCCTACCTGACCATGTTAATGCCAAATAAGATCTCAATGTTCATATATCTAAAACTGAACCATGCCTCCATACCACCTCCCTACCTGCCTTCCCCTAGTTGCCTCACCTCACAAACTGCCATCACTATTCACCCTGTTGCTCAGGTGAAAACCTTAGCATCATCTTCAACTCCTCCCTTTTCGCTTTCATCTAATTTTCAGCAAATCATTTTGTTTAACTTTCAAAATACATCCAGAATCTGACTTGTTCATACTACTTCCACCACTGCCACATGGACCATTAGTTATTTCTGGAGCAATTACAATACTACCTACTTGGTGCCCCTATTTCCCTTCCCTCCTTGCTCCGGTATGATCTATTCTCTACTCAGAAGCCAGAGTAGTCTTTAAAAACGAAAATCACATGTTGTCCCCCTGCTCAAAACTCTCCAATGACTTCCCATTACACTTGGACTCAACTCTCAACTCTCATTTCCTAGCAAGGCTCTCTAGGACCTCTCTCTGTCTACCTCTGAGCCTCATCTCCTCCCACTCTCTCCCTGCCTACTTTATTCCAGCCACACTGTCTGCCCTCATCTGTCCAACTTCATGTGCAAGCTTTACACCTTTGCATTTGCATCTCCCTCTGGCTGGAATGTTCTTCTCTCACATTTCACGTGCGCCTTCCTCTTTCCTTTGTAAACTCTGCTCAAATGTTACTTCTTAGAGAGGTCTTCTCAGTCTACCTTATCTTAAAAAACACCATCTTCTCCACTCCTGCCCAATTGCTCTCTGCCCTTTTTTCCTACTTTTCTTCATAGCACTTAACACATCTGACAATATATGTTGTTTGTTTGCCATGCCTACTAGAATGTCAGCTACTTGGGGTCACAACACTGTTTTGTTCACTGCAGTATTCACAGCAACTAAGCAGAGTCTGGGATACAGTAGGTGTTCAATAAATATATTTTTTAATGCATGAAGAAATGAATAGTCCTTGGCACAGTTCTCGGGACATGGGCAGACGGTGATAAATTTGTGGTGTCTATTTTAGAAGTTGAAAAAATGTTCAACAGAAAACCAAAATTCCTTAGTGATACTCCTTAAGACATTAAAAACATAAACATATTTCCATCCAATTTCAATATATACACATTATATTGTACTTACTTGGAGTTTCTTCTAAAATTTCTTGGAACTTGGTTCTTTCATAATCCACCAACTGGCGTTGAAGATGTGGTCTAAGACTCCTAATTGTAAAATTGACCATGTCCATTTTCATGAGGTCCAGGACATGAAATATTTGTCTAAAAATTTTAGAGTTAAAATAGTTAGACAGGTGATTAAGAAATTAAGCTGAAATTCATTAATTATGATCTATTTTACAGACTGGAAAAGATAAACATCCCCAAATAGTTCTGAAATTCCAATTGCCATTGGCAAGGTCACTTTCATAGAAGGCATTACACATGCATTCCAAATGTATTTTTCATAGATCTCAAGAGTATTTGCTTTAGCAAATACAATACTTCCAGCTAATCCACTACACTCAGCCATAAACTGATAGACACTAAGAAGCATAAACAATGAGTCTTAATGAGACAAAGAAGATTCAAGAAGGAATTTTCATTGGAAAGCCTTGAAATTTTAAGAGGACTGAACAAAGTGTACATGGTTTCTATTCCTACTGGAATTAGGGGAGGGATATAGAGAGGAAAAAATAAAAGGATAGGGCAGTAAGGCACAAAAATACTAGCTTTGCTTATCTGGTTTTTTCTAAGGTCAAGGATTCTTTTGAGAGACCAGTTATTATTCTGTATTGCTCAATTCCCACACTTCCCTTTTGTTTTTTTTTTTTTTAAATATTTATTTATTTACTTGAGAGAGAAAGACAGAGAGAATCTCAAGCAGACCCTGCACTGAATATGGGGCCCAATTCAGGGCTTGATCTCATGAGAGTACAACCTGAGCCAAAAAACAAAGAGTCAGACACTTAACCGACTGCACAACCTAGGCACCTGCCCCCCACACTTCCCTTTTGAATGAACTCAAAGGTACTTTCAGAAAATGCAAGCAGCAAAAGTGCTAACCTCAGCACCTCCACAATGTTGCTGGTAGCCTTTAGCTCTCTGATATCATCATCTCGCACGGGAGCACACAGCTTTCCCATTGTACTGATGACATAGTTGGCCAGGCCTTGGATGTCAACAGCACTGTGCTCAGCCTGTTGCCTAATGAGGTCTGTGTCCAAAACTTCACAGATCTGGTTGCGAAGTCGGTTGCCGCCAGGAGTCAGAAAAGAGAGGAGAATCTACATAGGGAATGGAAAGTTAACAGCATTGTTACGTGAATAAGGGTTATCATTTTTTACTTCAATATCAGAGGACTAAACTTCTTGTGCATATTTTAATGCCCTGGATGCCACAGAAGCTTACACTGACTGGTGGTAGGTCAGAGGAGCATTCTACTGTCTCAACTCTAAAAAGAAAGCTCTAGCTTCTGAATTTAAGTGCCCCCCACCCAACCCATGGAAGTTACTGAAACTATCAGAATAAGAGCAACTGGCAAGGAAGAAGTAGTACTGAAATAACTTCAAGAAGTTTACATTTAAACCATGCAAAGAAAGAACAAGTTGCAGATCATGGCTCCACAAGAACCCTTTAAAGAAGAACAAATGGAAATACCCCCACGGGCTCCATTAGTCTATTTTACATATAAAATATTTATTATATATTACACAAGCAACCTATCCTGAGTATTCACCACACAGCAAACGTGCTCACACACACAGCACATGGTTAGGAGTAGGGACTGAGCCAGAGCGCCTCAGCTCAAGTCCCTCTCTACCCCTCAAAGCTGTGTAACCCTCGGTGAATAAGAGAACTTGGTTTCTTTTTTTTCAGTAAGAATAACAGCATTATGGTAATGATAAATGAATAATATGCTGTTTGGCATAGAGCAAGTGCTTTGTGAACGTTAGTTAAAACTATAACTGTCATATCATCTAAATCTTACGATTACCCTGCAAGTTCTCAGGACACTAGGACTCATGGAGGGAAAGCCTTTGTTAAACCCGTCACTAAACCAGACTGTTTAGCTCCTGAGTTTGTGGTCTTAACTACTGCGACCACTACTCTGTGCGCTAAGCATTGCCCTGCACTCCTTCCACTGCCCTATTGCCCCAGCCTCCACCCCGCTCCCGGAAGTGCATGTCGGAACACACCCTTCCAGTGACTGAATTTACTCAGTGTTCAAAAAGGAATCTCCAATATTCTTTAGTGGACAAGAAAATAGTCTTTGGGGGGAAAAATTACTAATCAATGCAGACAACATCAACTTACCTCTCTGATTTCTTCAAACAGTTTGATGGCATGGTCATACTCAGGAGGCTCAGCATTCAGTTCTGACTCCAGGACGTCCCAGAAGGCCTGGTGGACGATGTGCTTCACTCGACTGGCTAAGCTACAGGAAGGAAATGAATTGTTTTTAAAAATAAGCATTATTTTTCCTGATTATAAAAGAAATGTGCTCACTGTAGAAATCTTAGAAAATACAGGGAAAAAAAAACAGAATAAAAATGGCCCAAAATGTCATTTTTAATCTTCTGACATATTTCCCTGATTCAATGCATTGTTTTAATATAGTTGAGGATAACCAGTAGGTATATTATATACTTGTTTCATTTACTATTCTGTCCGAAGAGTTTCTCCTAGACTTTAAAAATTCTTTCTTGCTATAGCTTTCAATAAGCTCATAAAGTTCTGTCTTAAGGAAATGCCATAATTTACCCAGTTACTCTTTAGATCTTTAAACTTGTTCTAGATTTTGGGGATGAGATGGCAAAGTTGCTCTTTCCTCAACAGCTGAAGTTTCATTGCACAGAATGGAACAAATTGGCCCCGAGGAGACATGCATGCGAATTGCTGCCAACTGCAGTTTAGATGTCCCATTTAAAGCTAGCCAGACCAAACTGCTGAAATAGGAACCTTCTTAGGAAGAGCTCACAATAGAATAGGTGGCCACTTTGCTTCACCCCTTATGTCAATGTCCTAAAATAGGTGTACATTTAAATACACATCCCTACTGACCTCCTACATTTGGCAACAGTTTTAAGAAAAGCACATATTTCCCTGCACTGTACTTATGAGTCTCTATCCCCTAAAGATCATACATCTCTCCCAGGCAGAGGCAATAACTACTTCTAAGTATCTGCCATTGTACCTAACACACTACCTGGCATACAGTGAGTATTTGAAAAATGCATGGTGAATGAATTAATAATTTGACAGTCAAGCACATCTCTTAATTTTTCTTTTTAGAGTATAAATAGCTAAATATACAATAGTGCTATAAGAAATTAAAATTGTTTCTATAACTGCAAATGCTATACTCTACTCAGCAACTTTAAATGTTAAAACTTATTCTGGCTGCCTGACTAGATTCATTCAACATAAATGCTATTTCTAAGGTTGACTCTCCCGAGCAACTACAGAACAATTAGAAAGGCAAATGTTGTTGGCATGGACATCACTGTGGACTTTACAAGCCTCATGTAGTGGCTTGAATGAACCAACCACGAAGGAGCTACAACAACTTTAGAGCTCCTGCAGGGACATAAGAGTTTAAATATAAGTTTTCCTAAAGGGTGAAAGATAATTTTTAGCCTTTTAATTTTCTGGAGGATGGTGGGGAAGAATGGGATCAGTCAAATCATTTACAAGCATTCCTACTGGGTATCAGAAATTGGACATATTTTACTAAGTCTTTCTCCCCCCCAAATAATATTTGGTTAAATATGAGAGTCAGTGATATTTTTAAAGGTAATAACTTGGCCATTTGTGGAAAGTCATCTGAAAAATCAACAGGTCATAATGTGCCATTTCATTTTTAAATAAAGGTAATTGTCCTAAGTTTGCATTTTGCTTTCCTTACTCACAATTTCCAGCTATGGAAAAAAATGAAGCAAGGAGGCATTCCTATTTCTCATGGTATCAAAATACTTAAGTTCAAGGCACTCAGATGCCCATGAGCATGCATTTGAAGTCAGCATTTTAGTCCCCATGATCTCCTGGGGGAACACAAGGCTCAGAAATGGTCTCAGCAGAGCTAAGATTCAAACCCAGAGCCTGTCTGATCATAAAGTACCTTCATTAATGCCTATATTTGCAACTTTTGAATTTAAAGTATAAACACTTCCAAACTGTCTTTCGCTGTACTTCATAAAACACACTAATTTTAACTTCAAACATTCATTTTCATTAGTCAGTCAAAGATGTTTATAAGGTAACGTATCCAAAATGTGCCAGGCCCTGTTTTAGGTGTTGTGGTTACTATAGTAAAAGGAAAGTGTATACCTCAAGAAGCTGATTTGTTAGCAGGGACAGGAAGACAAAAACAAAACACATTAAAAATAAATACGGCAGGGCACCTGGGTAGCTCAGTGGGTTAAGCCTCTGCCTTCGGCTCAGGTAATGATCTCAGGGTCCTGGGATAGAGTCCCGCATCGGGCTCTCTGCTCAGCAGGGAGCCTGCTTCCTCCTCTCCTTCTCTGCCTGCCTCTCTGCCTACTTGTGATCTCTCTCTCTGTCAAATAAATAAATAAAATCTTTTAAATAAATAGATACGGCAATTTCAGAACCATGAGGAAGACAGAATAAGACAATGTAGTCGCTAGGGATAGAGAAGGTGCTAACTTCGCTGGTGGCTGAGGAAAGCTTCTCTAACACACTGACCTTTGAGTTGAGACTTGAAGGAGGGACAGAAAATCAGCCTGTGAAAATCTAAGGGAACAGCACTGAAAAAGCAGAAAGAAGAAGGACAAAGTCCTTGAACGGGATTGAGCTGATGTACTCTCGGGTCAGCAAGGAAGCCAGAGTGGCTGAAGCATAACAAGCAGGAGGAAAAGGAATAAGAGACATGGTCTTGGAAGTAGGGCCTTGCTGCTATACTAAAGCGTTTGAGTTCTTATTCTAAGTGTAATAGAAAAACCACTGAAGGATTTTAAGCAAGGAAATGACCTACTCTGATTAACCCTTTAGAAAGATCACTGGCTACCACGTGGATATAATGGATGAATTATGGGGAGCTAAGGATAGAGACAGGGCAACTAGTTAGGACTTCAAGAGTTGAGGTCAGAGATGATGGTGGCCTGGCCTAGGAGTGTAGCAGTAGAGTTGGTATAAAGGATTATGGTGAAATGCAGTTACCACAGAAAACCAACGAGATACACCTATTTTGGCCAGTAATCTTAAAAATATTAATGATTATCATGAATAATAACCCCAGGAGCAGGAAGACTATGATCCACATTTCAAAGAAGGAAAATTATTATGTCTGCTACTTTCCTGCTTTAAAACAAATAAACATAAAAACCCTAAATAGAAACAAATACTATATGTTGTCTTAATTGATAGAGGAAATACCTCTGGATTTATAAATAACACTGTGAGGTTGAAGATTTAATGCCAGTATTCATGAGCTAACTTTGCCTGTAAAGATGATTTATCTGTAGTTATGGCCTCAAGTCTTTTCTCCTCTTTGTCCCAGAGGATTTACGATCCACCAAAGTTAGAGAGGCTGAAGTAGGATATAAGGGCATGGTTCTAACTAGAGGTCCTTGGGTTGGGGGGTGTGTGAGGTTAACTGGGGTCTCCGTGTCGTTGGGATTCCTACCTCCCTTGCTTCTGAATCACCTGTTCTTAGCACTTTGGCAGCTCCACTAATTTATTTATCTTTCATAACCTGAGTATCAGTTTTTAAGAAGTCAAAACATTTCTTGAGCATGTACTAAATGTCAGGCATTCTGCTAGGCAATGGGGATGGAGCAGCAAATAATATAGACATAGTTCCTCCGTTAATGGTGTTTTGGTCACATGGGAAAGACAGACACTGAACATAAAACTATAAGTCTTCTTAACAAAAAAAGGAGGTAGGGGGGCAACAGGAGTCTTTAGGAAGGGGATTTAATGTAATCTAGTATGCTCAAGAATGTCAGGAAAAGCTTCCCTCAGGAAGTGACATATCAGCTGAGTTCTAAAGATTATGGGTAACATGTACTCTTGAGGAATGGTTTTAAAAACAAGTATAAGACCTTGTTAGAGAACTAACCAATGTTTACTCCCAGTAGCTATTACATAAGACTTCTAGGAATCAATGTGAATGTGTGTATATGTATGAGACTCTGCAGCTCAGTTTACATATAACAAAGGCCTTCAGGTTACCTGTTCTCAGGGAGGGCGTCTTGTTTCAATTGAAAGTTCTCATTCACAGCAATTTCATGAGCAAGTGTCATGTTTGATAAGTTCCTTGCTGCAGCCATCACTTCGTCAAATGTTACGACCCTGGGAGGGCTTGTTGCTGAAACAAAAATAAAACACAGTTCATATCATGGAGGAAAAGTTGTCATCCAATGAACCCTCCTGATGCAGACTGAGTTTAAGTTATTCTAACATATATATTCAGGGTTTGACAAGTAAGAAGAATACATACTAAATTAGGTGGATTCCCCTGCTTACTACTTACGACTTCAAAATTTCAAAAACTCCTTTGCTAGTTTCAGTTACTATATTGATAATAAATTCTCAAATGTTTTAGAGACTATTTATTAATATAAGCTATTATAAGTTACTATTCTTTTATTAAATCACCTCATATTTTAGTACCTATTGATATCTGCATTTATTACACATACTATGCAGGAACTTTATAAGACTGCCTTTATTCTGTAATTCGTAACTCATTAACTTAAGCAGACTCAAGATGAAATAATTGATCTTTTAAAACTATCACTTCTAAAAGTATAGGCACTATAGCATAATGTTTAGGTTTGATTCCAACTTTTGCCAATTGGTAGATATTATTTGACTTCACTAAGGCATAACTTATCTCCTCAGGGCTGTCTTTAGGTTATGAAATAAGATAATTTAAGTAAAGAAGAACAAAGTAAGAACTTCATAAATGTAGACAATTAAAATAAAATTAATTTGGCAAACTGGATAATCTACTCAGTACGAAGAAGTATATAAAGAATTATTCTACTTACTTCTAAAGATTATTCTAAAAAATTATTCTAATAAACCATATCTTTTAAAAATTACTATTGGAACTCTTAGCTTCAATTAATTAAAAAATCATTACCTCAAACAACAGTACTGACTGGCAATATTTTGCTACCCAAAATAATTTTTCAAAGAAGCAGAGGAGAAGGAGGAGGAAGAGGAAGACCATGCGGAGGAGGAGGGGGAAGTAGAGGAAAAAAACGGTGATACGGGGAATTAGTAAAACCCCTCTTTAGGATGACTGCATACCCCTTTAGAGGCATCAGCCTCATTTATAATATAAAGAGTGAGAAAAAGCACAGAAGGCTAGGTGGCTGCTAGTAAATTCTTTTCTCAATTCTCTATCCCATTAAGATTCTTTTTAAAAACGTACACTTGGGTCCAGTAATCCAATTATATCCAAAGGAATTCCTGGAAAGGCTTAATGCACCAAGATGTTCATAAAGCACTATTTGTAACAGGCAAAAAAAAAAAAAAAAAAAAAGAAAAAAGAGAAAAGAGGAAATTAACTCAATGTCCAATGATAAATGAATGGTTAAATAAATTTATGGTGTGTTCATTCAATGAAGTAGTTTTAATGTATTAAAAGTATGTTATAGCACGGTAGATATTTTAGTTATAATTCTTTTTTTTTTAATATTTATTCATTTGGTGGGGGCAGAGGGAGAGAGAGAATCCAGAAGCAGACTTCCTGCTGAGCATGGAGCCCAGTGTGGGGCTCGATCCCAGGATCCTGAGATCATGACCTGAGCAGAAATCAAGAGTTGGCGGCTTAAAAGACTGAGACACCCAGGCACCCCATGTTTTAGTTATAATTTTAAGTGAAAAGTGTCTACACATATATACACACATATGTCTATGTGAAGAATGAATATGACAAAGTGCCACCAGCTGTCATCTTTGGGTGATACCATGGGCAAAATTTTCTTTTCTCCATACTTACATACTTTCCAAATTTTTAAAAATGAGACTGTAAAAATTTAAAATAAACACAAATGAACAAATGTTTTTGAAGCAGGAATTTGATTATATTAGACATTAGTTGCTTCTTTCTGCATTTGCTTTGTCTGTTTAAGGTGTTATATTTCCTATGCAAAATGTAAATTAAAAGTAAAAAAAAAAAAACAACAAAAAACCACACTTGCTTTACATACCTCTAGCTTCCATACACAAAAAAGGGAAAAGACAGCTCCCTCGCTATGGTCACTTTTTAAACTCTTTCTTACACCCCTAATGTAGTAATTCTACTCATGGGCACTTTTGTGGGGAGATTTGCACAACAGGTTTTAAAATCAGCAGGAAACCCTTTAGATTATTTCACTTCCTGCCTGACCCTTGAATTGGGGCAAGTATCCTTTCATGTAAATCGGCAATTATCAGAAAAGACCAATTTGAACTTATCCTTGAATGTGGCCCAAGAAGTGATCTCAAGAGGGAGTGGCTTTCCACTCTCGAGAGAAAAGACAGGTGGGGTTTAGGGACCTGATTTATAGTCAAACCAAAGCAGATCAAAGACAGTAACGAAAATAAAAATGGGCAGGTTGTAAACTTTAGTGGTTACTTACTCCTGCCTTTACAGTGCTATTACAGTACATCTAGAAAGAAGGGGAGTCTCTACTCTGCTCTCATTCATTTATGAGTTTTAAAATCTAACATACATGTCTAGAACCAACACCGCCCCCCAGCCCCCAGAACCCCTGCTCCCCTGTCAGCTTACAAGCAGGAGAGCTGGATTTGCTGGAAGAGTCGCTTGTAAAGCTCTGCCTGGAGCACTCATAGTCACTGAGTGAAGCCATGCTTTCGGAAAACCGGGAAGAGTCTGAATCGCTTTGCTGGTCCTCGCCTACACACTGCTTCTCATCATTGAAGGGCATTTTGTGTCACTTGAGTGTGGGCAAAGAGATAGTGCCTGCAGAGACAAACAGACCCTGTGTCAATACTTTGTGTTACTTCCACTGCCATCACAGATGCTTCTTCCAGTGTAGACAGCTTTGCCCACATGTGTCACAGTGTTGGAAAGGCTCCAGAAGATAACTTCATCTTTCCCATAGCAGCCAGGCTATTACCAGGCCTTTAAGACTGCCTTCCAGAAAAGAGACTCCAGAGGCCTAAGTGTGAACTTACTCAGGACATACATAGTGGGACTGTGGAACAGCTCTCAGCAATAACAGATCCTTTAAAAATGTGCAGAAGACACACACACTCTCTCTTCCTGGATTTCTAAAACATGGAGGGTAAGAGTCAGAGGGTGGGGCCCTGAGGGCAGACTGCCTACCTTAGAAGCTCATGCCACCTTTTACCATGTGACTTTCAGAAAGTCACCAAGCCACCTACCTCATGAGTAAAACTGGGCTGAAAGACTAAATTTATAGGATTGATTGATGATTAGATAGGATTTATCTTATTAAAGTGCTTAGCACTCAAATGTTAGCTATTATTTTTGTTCCTATGGCTTTGTTTTAACTAAACTATTTTTGAAATCAGCCTCTTTAGTTCCCAGTGAGCCTCTTGGAGAACGGAGAAGACTAACTAAAATCTCTGGCTGGCAGGCCTTCAGGTTCATCTCGATTTTCCTGAGAACTGCTATGATATAAAGACTAAAAGCCTGACACTGCGTTTGCACTTGACAGCTGACTTGGCACCCACTATGAACCAATGAACAAATAGGCACCAAAGATCCTGATTCACAGGTGAAGGAGACAGATGCTGAGGGACGAGGGGACTTACCATGCCATAAAACCAGTCCTTTGACTCTATCTATGTCCAATGCTGTATCTGGAACATCAGATTGCCTCCTAGGTAAGAGCAGGGCACTTGGGCCCAGTCACCCCCTAGAAAGGAGATCCTGGGAAAATAGGATGCCCTTCCTGGAGCCCAGGAGCCTCAGCCAAGGCCCAGGAGGGAGCTGGCTTTGATATGTATGGTGTTAGCTGACACTAAGGGGAACCAGGGCCCAAGGAGGAAAGCAGCTCAAGTCCTGAATACACAATAATGATAGTAAGGGTTCACTGAGTCTCTTTACACCTGAACCAGCCCATGCAATGATGTATACAGAGCATTTAAAGCTACAAAAATTTGAAAACATAGCTACGCATAGTAGGTCTGCAAATCCTGTGCAGTTTCTTCAATGATTCCTTTCATATTTATTGAGTGCCTACTATGCAGCAGCATTGGGAAAGATAACAGTGAACAAGAGAGACAGGATCCTACTCTCACGGCTCTCAAGTCTAGTTATAACTGTGTGTGCCGGAGGCTAGAACACGAGGAAAGGGGAAACAAGGCATTGCTGGGGAAGCACAAGAAAGGAGAGGCAGGGTGGGCCTATAGGGGAATCTAGCCTTTGTTGAAAGAAATGGTGCCATTTTTTATCCATTGGGTGGTAACAGAGACAAGGATGAACCTCAGAGAGACTTTAAAGGTCGGTGCCCAGGGGCATTTGCCCCTGGCCTCACCTAAACAACCTTCAGTCCTGCCAATTATACAAGTGCACCCTTCCCAGGCCCACCACTTTCACAAACAGAAGACCACTAACTCCTTGCCTCTGTAAGGAATCATATGAAGCTGCCACGAACCTACTGTGTAGAGAGGTCTGCCTTGTCCTAGACTCCCAAGGCCAACCACCACCAACACAGGGTATAAAATAGCCCTGAATCCTTGCAACCCCAGTGGGGAAGTCACCTCCTTCAATATATACAAACTAGGTTCTACTTGAGCTTTAACTCCCACCTGCTGGGGGGAAGGGAATAGAAGACAGAAGAAAAGGGTCTGCTCTATTTCTTTCACTTCTACCAAATCCCAATCCTAAATGGAATACTTGCTCTTCCCTCTAGACTTCTCTCTCTCTCTCTCGCCAACATTTTATGTCTCACTGATGGCATTTCTTGAAAATGCTACCTTCCTCAGGAAGCCTTTACTCCTCGACCAGAATGAATGACACTCTTCTTTCTACATCTGCAGCACATGTCTTATATCTCCACCGTGGAGCTGCGTCCCTTGTACAGTTATTTTCTTCCCATGGCTACTTCTGACTCTCCTTAAAAAGGCAGGGAATGTGTCTTGTCCATTGCCAGTGTCAAGTACGTGACAAGTATTTATTTAGTGTCAGCTGAATCGGAATCATTGAATCCCATTTGGTACAGCTTCAACCAGAACATTCGCAAACTGATACCACTACACATTTAAGGCCTCGTACTGCCAAAGTTAAAGCACTGGAACAGAGAACCTACCACCTAAGCCTACTTTATCAGGTTTAAGAATCAACATTCTCTGGTCCTGGTCACACTCTTATTTGAATATCTTAAACTTTGTTTCCTTTTTTTTTCAGTCATTCCGCCATAACAAGTGCTCTGTATGCTCTGCTCTTAATTTTTCTTCACTTTGGCTGTTTTTCCAAGTAAAAGTGAATAAAATCCATTGGAATATATGAACTAGGTTAATAGTTATACCTATCCATTTCATTTTTCTACTCCAGCTGAACAGCACACTTTGTAGTTTCCTTAATTGTGTTTAACAAGGCTGCAAAGTACAAAAATTTAAAAATAAAAAGATGTAGGTTAGGAATTAGAGGCTAGAGTCTGCAGCTTGAATCTGTCATTAATTTGCTGTGTGACTTTATGCACATCACATTGGCTCTCCTCACCTCATTTTTCTGAGCAGTTGACCCAGCTAGCCCTTTCAGCTAGGAAATGCTAAAATTCTTTTTTTTTTTAAGATTTTATTTATTTATTTGACAGAGAGAGAGAGAGATCACAAGTAGGCAGAGAGGCAGGCAGAGAAAGAGGAGGAAGCAGGCTCTGCTGAGCAGGGAGCCTGATGCGGGGCTCCATCCCAGGACCCTGAGGTCATGACCTGAGCCGAAGGCAGAGGCTTTAACCCACTGAGCCACCCAGGCGCCCCGCTAAAATTCTATAAACCCAGAGTTCCATGAGGCTTCACTAGAAGTTCTGAAATTAAATGTGCTCATGGCAGATATTAATAATGTACAACTATGCTTCCTTCCAACAATTCACTGGAAGTAGAGTTTCTGGCACAGGAAATGCAACAGAAAATGTGAAAGCTTCAAAAGGTTTAGACCTTCTTGTTTGGATGGTAAAAGGTTCCATAGCACAACTGGGCTTTAATGCATCCAAGGAGAAACTCTCCTTTGAAGCCCAAATGTCCACTATTATTCTATAAGGAAATCGCCTCCTTCCTACTCTAGGAATACTAATAATACCCAGTGCATAGGGTTGGTGTGGGACTTCATTTAGTCAATACAAGTAGAGTGCTTGGAACAGTGTGTCTGACAGAGAAAACAGGATATAAATGATTGCTATTATCAGTATTATTTGCATTTTTCTTGTTATTATCATTTCAGACATTAAAAACTCTAGAGGGGAGAACCATTTTATCCCAAGATGATAAAAGCATATTCCCCTTCAGGTAAACAAGACTGCTAGTTAACCTACCACAGAACTCTTGCACTTGTCTGAGATACTAAAGCTGAAAGCAAATAGTCCATTCCAGTGCAAATGGTCTTCTGCAAGTTCCTTCACATCTGTTCTTACTTTTCTTGGTCTCGGTTTTCCATATAAGTCATCTGGGGATAAAGCTACTTGACTCAAAAGGCATTGAGGGTAATTAGATGGCTTTGAAAACTGTTTTGGATTCTCTCTTGGAATAGTGATAATAAAACCAGTCTATTTCTTTAAGAAAGGTAATGCTTCTCATACTGACAAACTTAGACCTACTTAACTTTCACCATGGCCAATCACAAGCAAACCATATAACTTTTCAGAAATACCACATCTCATCCTCCCTGGGGGATTTACTACTGGCCAAAGGTAAAGTCAAAGGTGAAAACAGTGGATAACTCCAAGCAAAGCCTCCAACACTACAGTGGGTCACCATCAGGGAGAATAATCACATTTTACATTCTATTCTTTCTCATTTAATAAGTTCAATATTATATAATTTCTTCCAAGACCAATGACTGGGATGCAGCTGACACTTAAACATTTATTGTTGAATGAATGGCAATATGACCACTGACATTTTAGAGAGGAGGAAACAAGTACAGGGATCCAAAGGGACAGACAGAAGGGAGATGAGATGGGTTTTTAATTTGCTATTTGAATCCTTAGCCTGTGTCCACACTACCAACTTCACTTCTTTATTTCCTTTCCATAGCAAACTCATCTGCAAATCACCTGTCCAGCACGGGTTCAGGATTAGAAAGATCCACTAGTGACAATATACATATCCATGAAGCAGTAAGAACACTGGCTCTGGAATCAGATGGACTGGGTTCTTGATCCTGACTCAGATTACTGACTGGACAGAGGGAATTTAGCCATTTGTAAAATGTGGCTAATAATAGTATCTACCTCATAGAATTGTTGTGAAGATTAAATGAAATAGTCTATGTCAAGTACTTAAGCTCCTAGTAAGTGCTTGACAGATTGTCAACTATCATTTTATTCTTACTAAAAGAAATTATGGTTTCCAAACATGTCAATGTCATAAAAACAAAGAAAGGCTGAGGACGTGTTCCATATGAAAAGAGACTTGACAACTGAGTGCAACGGATGATCCCTGAATGAATCCTATACCAGAGGGGAAAAAAAATGCTATCATTGAATCATTTGACAGCACCGGTACAAACTTGAATCTACTGTCTGTATTACAATGTTAAATTTACTAAATTTGATAAGGGTACTGTGACCACATATTTAGGAATAAAGGGCCATGATGTATGCAACTTTCTCTTGACTAATGAGCAAAAGAGTAAACAATAAAGTATATGGAACAAAATGTTAACAGGTGCACATGAGTAAAAGGCAGAAAATAAGAAGTTCTTTGTTGTGTTCTTACAATCTTTAAGTTTGAAATTATTTCCAAGCAAAAGATTAAAAGAGAAGTGCTAAACTGAAGCTTCAAGTCTAATTCAGAACAATCCAGACTCCTGCAATTTTTAGATTTTGATTGTTCCCACTGCTGGGATAGCTTAGATACTGCTCTATTACCAAAGCTCTTCTAGACAGTCTGGCTTGTCCCAATGTCCTTCTTGAACAGTGTCTAGAGAATAAAACAGGAAATAGGCCAGAGCCCTTCAGAAGAGGCACAATAAATCATCCCTTCTAAGAGTTCATCTTCAGGTAGTTTCCCTTTTCTTAAGAAGCTTCCTGGCAATGGTTTATATTCCTCTGTGATTTGACCTCTGCCTACACACACCATCCCTTATCACTCTCACCCTAACCCTTTCTGCTACAGACACAATGGCTTTCTCAGGTTCCTCAGATATGCCAAACTTCCTACTTTGGAGCACTTGCACCTGCTATTCTCTCCCCTAGCATGTTCTTTTCCCTGATCTCCATGGGATGGTCTCCTTGTCATCATTCAGGTTTGAAATTAAATGTTACAACTTCAAAGTGACATTCCCTGATATCCTCACTCCATCTACCTTAGCCGTCTAGAACTGAAAACACTTCCTGGATTGGGGGGGAGCCCAAGAAGTCTCGCTAATGAACAAATTAAGCCACGCTTCTACTCATATTACAACTTGGAGTTTCCTTCTCTCCTGCCTCACTCACATTGTTCATATTCCCATTATGCAGTCACTTAAAGTGCTGTTGTTGCTGTTTATGTATCTGTCTCCCCACTAAATTTCACTGCTTGCAGGAAGGGTTATGTCTCCACTTTCCAATTCCCAGTGCCCATAATTAAAACTAGCAAAGACTCAGAGTTCCAGAGCTTAAAGAAATGTTTACATTGTGTCTTTCCACTTCCTTAATGCTCACTGATAGTAAATAATAACAATCAGCACTAATAGTTACTGTGTGCTTATTATAATCCAGCCCCCATAAGTGTTTTAATCTCTTTGCATCTTTATTACAACCTTGTTAGCTGAGATACTGCTATTATCCCCATTTTATAGACAAGAACCTGAGGCTCAGAGAGATTAAATTACTTGCCCTACAGTTCATAGCAGTGGCAGAAGCACAACTGAAAGCTAGGCCATGGATCCCTACAGCCCATGCTTTCTACCACTCTAGGATGGCTGGAGAAAATCTGGTGTGCTGCTCATTCTTTCCACCCTCAGTCTGCCAAATCGATCTACCCAACACCACATGGGTATTTGCATATGTGGTAACAAGCTGACCTTACCCCAGGGTGACTGCTCAAAGTGCTATACCGTGAAGGGCATCACTGAGTCTGTTGTCCAAAATAATTCTCAACCACCCCACTTGAATAAATAAAAATCCTCTATCAGGGAACCATTCTTTAAGCACTGCAAAATCCCTAGTTATAACCCACATATTATCAAAAGTCTTAACTGCTTACAACTAATATCAAAAACATTTTCAGGTGAATTATTCAGATTTTCCAGCAGTGCTCTGGACGAGAAATGGAGCCCAACCAGTTAAGGCTGAGTCGTGGAAATGAGAAATTTCAAGAGCTACCTAGTGGGTGTCATCCTTGAAGACCAGATCAAGGTCACATGAAAACACAAGCATTCACATCTGTATAGTAAAGGGTAAGGAGTCAGAGGACAAAGACTGGGCTCTAAAGACAAAAACTGTAGATGGTGTGGAAAATCTCAATCTTCTGCAAAATGCTGTTTTAGAACCAGCCCCAAACAGCAGTGCTAAAATGTTATTCATATGCAGCAAGGCATAAACCACAGAGCAGAGAAATAGATTCTGCTCCATTCCACTAGAGAATACTGGTCTTCATCAAATTAGAGCCAACAAAGAGCTAGATAAAAGCCAACAAGCCAGTCATTGTCTAAGAAAGCAGATGTTCATGCAACACATAACATTACAGCATCAGGGAGAAGGATTTCTAGGCCCTTTTCACACTTGGAAACACTTCTCCTCTCGCCCCTGGCTGGCCCCTTTAATACCTGTGCTTCCTCCTCTGGGGGCCCCAAACCCCCTCCCCCCAGAACATGCCACTGAAACTGCTTCCACACATAAGTATCTTCAGCCCTGGGCCACTTCAAGTGAGGCAACCTCCACGGGCTGCCAGAGTGAAATCCCTGGAGGCAAGAGGACAAGGCAGGCAGGGAGCCACCTAAAGTGGGAACCACCGCCATAACCTCATTCTGATCGGCAGGTGGCAAAGAGCAGGGTCTCTGGCTGGACTGGAGGCCACGGGACCACAGAGATCGTGAGGGCTGAGGGGCCCACTGGGGACAAGGACAACTTGTCTGGTTTCTCAAGGTTAAAGTAACACGACAACCACCTAAGACAATTATTTCCCAGACTTCAGTCATTTGGGTACCACTGTTCACGCCTGTTTCCACAACTCCATCCTCACCTATACCCTAATTTCTCAATCACTTCTATCTTGACTAGATTTTTGGATTTAAATACATCTCTTTTAAAAGGAAATTTTATATCATCGTGAAATCGCCTGTTTAATGGAAGTTTTTTCCTGATACTAACGAAAACGCAGGACCCTGTTCGTCCACGTGCCACTTCACATCAGCTCTGTTACCCCAGGGGTGCCATCCGGAGGCGCGGGGTGGGGAAGCACAAGCCAGCCCCGAGAGGCCAGAGGTTCGAGCCCGGGGCCCGACTGGGATCTCCCGCCTCCTCCCCCAGACAGTCCGCTCGAGGGGAAGCACCGGGAGTCTGCACACCGCCCCCCGCCCAGGCAGCCCCTCCTCTCCAGCAGCACGTTTCCTGTCAAAACAAACCCTTGGGGGAGGGGACGGCGGAGGCCCAGCCGAGTGCCAGGGAAACCCCGGCAACAAACCCCAAACACGAGCTTCGGGCCGCGCCCGGCACCTCCTGCGACCCCGCTCGCCCAGCCGCGCCGGGCCGGGGGTCGCAGGCGAGAGGGAGGCCCCTCCCGGGGCCCGGACGGCGGGAAGACGTTCGCAGCGCCGTCGCCGGCAAGGGTCCAGTAGGATGTAAACAGCGGCCAAGCGGCCGCGACCCCGCCGCCTCCGCGGCCACGCCGACACCCGCCGCGGCCACTAGGTGCCCGCGCCCCGCACCCACGCGGGACGGCGGTTCGAGGTCAAACAAGGGGATGAGGGAGCAAGCAGCGGGGGCTTTGACGCCCCTGGCACCGGAGTCCCAGGACAGAATTCCGAGGTGGGTCGGGGAAGGCCCTCGGGCTGCCCTGGGGCGAGATGTCCCGGTCCACTGACCCGGGCCCGTCGCCTCAGAGCCGGCGACCCCCTCCCCGGATGGATACGCACCGGGTCCAGCGCAGAGACAGGCGGAGAAAGGCGACTTAGTGAGCGTGGGTCAGGGGTCTCTGGGTGTCCCCTCACCGAGCACCGCACAAACACCTCGAAAACTCACCAGTCCCACAACCCCCGGCCTCCTGGTCTCCCCCCTCTCCCCCCACCCCCCGCCCCACGCGGTATTTAAAGGGCCGGGAGGGACTCTGAGGAGACAGCCGCCGCGGAGCAGTGGACCCGGCGAGCGAGGGAAGG
>LNAC01000340.1:1255130-1272383 GCA_002007465.1 Ailurus styani
GGGGGCGGGGCGGGGTTGCGCGCGGATCCACTCGTGCCTGTGCTTGTGGAGCGCGCGACTGTCTTGGGCTTCCGGGGCGCACCAGCGTGGATAATGTCACAAGCTCGCCGGCTGCGGGTGGAACTTCTACTACTCCAACACCCCTCATCTAGGCGGGGCGATCCGAACTGGGTGCCCACCGTCACGCCGTCCGCACAGACACTCACAGCCCAAACAGACAACAGGGCAGGTGCGTTCCCACGCGCGTCAGCAGCCAAACTTGTCACCTACGTTTCTGTCTGCACCTGCACATAAACACCGGCCCAGATTTGCGTGTGGCTGGACTGAAAGATTAGCTCCTGGGAGTCACACCCTCTCAGGCTCTCTGAAGACTTAAACTGTAAACTTCGTGTGCACTCAAAAGATAAAACATCTCACTTCCTCTAGAGTTCTGGGCAGCACCTCTCTGCCGGAGAAGTTTCGACATTGGTTAATGTAAATAAGCAGCCCCAGGGTGGCTTCTGTTCAGCTCTGTGGGTGTGCTTCAGGATGAACAGAAACACCATTCCCCCAACTGCACACATAGAAACCACTCTATCTTCTGTAAATTGACATTATTTGGAAGAAAGTTTCATGGAGGAATGTAAGTGAATTTTGTATAGGCTGAAGTGTTTCTACTTCGTGCTGAAACCATGTCTGAATTGTGGAGGCAAAATTGGTTCTAGAAAAAACCAGACAGGCAACATTTAAAAGGAGGAGAGAAAGCCACTTATCCTAGATGGAGTAATTCAGTGTTACAACACGGACTTGAATGGGGTTCAGCCCTGGCTCTGACATTAACTACCCATCAGAACTTGGTCAATGGATAACCAATGATAATCATCTCATTGGGTTATGGTGAGGATGGAATGAGATAAAGCATCTGAAGTGCTTACAGCTCTACACAGTAAACACTAGTCAGTGTTAGTTACTGAACCTATCAGGTAAATCACTCTGAACAAATCTGGATGCTGATCTCTATAAATTTGTATTTGTGTCTCCTTATGCCACTCTCTCCTCCCTTCTAAAATATACAACTTGATACAAACCAAGAGATTAAGGAATAAATGCTATTGCCACCCATAGGTTCTTTCCTGGGAGCATGCCCTTGTTTCTGTTGTTTGTTGGAATCAGCAGTCAGGATAACAGAAGCCTCCAATTTTGATTCTTGGCAAATAACAACCACCACTCAACAACTGCCATCGCCACCCTAAAAACTCCACAACAGGAGGATTAACCAAAAATATCCCACCAACTCTTGGACACTGTGACAATGACACATTGCAGCTTTGCTTCTTTTTGTTAGCTTTATAGGCACTTGTTAAGGATTGTTTTTGTATTATTACATAACTTGAAACAGGTGAGCATGAGTCAGGAAAGTTGTCCAGTCTACCTGGGTGACCAGCGGCCTGACCCTAGGCAGGGCACTTATTTCAAAGCTCAAATATGTAACTCTCAAAACCACAAGGAAGCAATTTTTTTTTTTTTGGGTCAAAGCAGATGAGTCATGTTTCAGCATGTGCTGGGGTGAGAACCTTAAGGTGGAGGAAGTGGGGTAACATCAGAGACCCACGCTGGGGAGAAATATCCTGGGAACACAATCTACTGTTACTTTGACATTAAATAACTTGCTATCTGGAAACCTTCTGGTCAATTACCTGACCAACCGCCCTCAGTCAGGCTTGTATATAAAAAGCCACTTTGAAAAAAATATAGTACTATAAAATATTAGGCACTTCCCTTAAAAAACGAGCCTTGTATCACATTCTTACTCAGAGAGCTCAGGCAGTCATAGAATAAAATCCTCCTTGCTTAGATTATGTTCATTACCATCTGGGAGAAATCTCTAAAAGGCAATCTCTCTAGTAAGTAAGCTTTTTATTTATTTTCACACCTAATTTTTCTAACTTTCCTTTTTGAATCACTTAGTTCACAGTAACACAGCTTGTTTACTATAAATTACACAACAGTCTAAATTTGTTCTATTGCCTTTGGCATGTATATGACGAAGGGCCGATCAAAATTATTGCAAGGTGAAGAAATAGAAATACTTATTTTCTTTTTACACATCATAAATCCGAGTTTTAAATTATAATGAGTCTTCTGAAAAAGATAAGAAGATCCCCTAATGTAATTGGAATATGGATTTGCAACCTCTCAACCATTTAACTTATATAGTGGAGCTGCATCTTGTGCTGATCTAGCACAATATAAATTCAACTACATGTCCTCAGATGGGACAGGGTGCAGGGAGCACAACAGAATAATTTAAACACTGGCAGTGATTTTGCCCTCTGCTCTCTCTATGGGAGTTGTGAGGCTTCTCTTCCTGAGTTGATCTGTTTCCAAGCTTCTCATTATATTCCAAGTTTCTTACCCAGGGCTGGCTTCGTGGGTATGCAGACTGAGCAGGTGCACAAGGTCCTACACTTGGAAGGCCCTACACTCAGTTTAATGTTCTGCTGCTGCTATCTTGAAATTCTTCATAATTTTTCAGTGAAGAGACCACATCTTCATTTTGCACTGGAACTTGCAAATTATGTAGCTTGTTCTGATCTCACCACACAGAACATCAGTCTAGAGTTTAAAGGTACTTATTTTCCCTTCACTTTTTCAAATCAATTATTTTATCTAGTGCTCAGTTGAAGAAACATACCTGTTTCAAAGCCATAGCCAAAAACAAAGAAACAAACAAAAACAAAACAAAACTGGGTATATCCCAGGTCTTATGGACCATCAAAGGACCTTTCTAAGATACTTTTGACTGCATGTGATTTTGACCTTATGTTCTCCCTTTGGAAATTAACCCCTCACATAAGATAAGATTCCACTATAGTGGAAAAATTGATTGCATGGAATACCATCTCTTTTTCTCTCCCCTGTCCATCTTAAGGTGCTGAGAAGGGCTAAAAAGCAGTAAGGGTTGGGGGAAAAGGCAATAGAAAGAAGGTAGAAAAAAATTTGGCTGATATAAACTAGGTAACTAAATGTTCAATATTTGACCACACCTTCCCATCAGATTTTGTCATTCCTTTCCTTTTGGGCTTGAAGATAAAGGAGATATAGACTGTTGACCAGTTTTGACGGTTTATCAAAATGTTGATGCTTGATCAAATTTCCAGAGCACAAGAAACAGTTTTCCCCCTGACTTCTCTGAACTGAATTAGCACAAAATTGGAGGTTACTTCTCATTTCAGTTGCCTGTATACAGACCCAGGCCCACTCGCCTCACATCCTAAAAGGAAAAATGTTTTTAAAACCCACCCATCCCCCTTCACCCTCCATGGAACCCCTCCACTTACCTGGAAACCACTGTTGTCCCCTGGAAAACAAAGAGAGTGATGACCAGGAGGTAAGACAAGGCTGGGCAGGAAGTGGGAGGGGCCAAGGAGAGGTGAAGCTCTAAGGAGCACCTATGAGAAATCAAAGAGGTGTTGACAGAGCCCTGATCAAAACAGTCACTGTCTTTACCCCACCTCTGGGCCAGCAGATGGTCATTTTCTAAATGCCTGCCTAGTCCGTCCAACCATGGATGAACGTTAATGCCCTCACTTTAAACATCCATTGGCATACCCAGTGGGGGTACAGGAAGAACTTCTAAAATAAGAGGCAAAACCCGGAAGACATAAAGAAAAGGTTTAAGAAATGTGGCTCCTCAGATAGTTTAACACAAAAACATGAGTTATAGAACAATGATCGTGGGGTGGTCCCTTTTCTGCTTAAGGGAGAACTTGTGTGAGAGAGACCATATGTGTATTTTGTATTTACAAAATACATAGAAATGGACTAAAAAGTGACCCTCCAAACTGCTTTGGAGGTAGATTGGGAGATGTTCCTGATTTATTCTATATACATAGCAGTGGCTTATTTCTTTTCCAGTGAGAATGTATTCATTCATATATTACTCTGTAATTCACACTGCCATACAATGGTACTACTCTTATCATTGTGTGTCCTCTTAAATATACCTTAGTGTGGTGGGCTATTAACACTACACATTAAATAGCTTTCCCACCTTCTTTTTATTCATATTTTTAAACTCATGGTAACAAATGGAACTTTTCCTATAAACTATAGAAAGGAACAGATTTGCCAAAGATCCCTCGCTACAGTATTTCAAAATTATTTCTGCTATAAAAGTAAAAATGATCACTTTTTAGGTTGTTCCCTTCAAGTCCAATTCTTAGACAATCCAGGTGCACGGAGTTTACTCTTATTTAAAACACATGTTGTGCCCCAACATGTGACCTCTAAGAATTTTCTTCTTTTGATGATAAACTGGACAGGCATTCTTTCCCAAAGTGGTATGAGTCTTAGATAATTATATACCTTTTAAGGATGAAAAACTGAGAGTCCTGAACATTCAGATGTCTGTACAGTAGCTTTTACCTGAGTTCCTGTGTGTTCTACTGGAAGGTACTGTATCAGACCACTGAGGGTTTATGACTGACCAAAGTGATATTCAGTGACTCACTGAATTGGCAGATCAAGAATAGAAACCAGAACTCATTTCATGCCTACTCTATAAGCACACGTGCACGTGCACACACACACACACACACACACACACATGCACGTGGTGTCACATGCAATGTATTATCCATTGGTGGCATAATTATCTAATTTCCATAACAACCTGTCAACAAGCATACCAGTGTTATATCAACTAGGTGCTTAAAGTATTTATAAGCACATTCCATTCCATTACTCTAGAAGGGTGCTCATGTCTTCCAGAAAGCAAGGAGAATGGATTGCGCCTGCTCTCCTAAAATACGAAGCTGTTTATGTTTCTCTCATATAAGTATATGAAGCAGTCAGAGAAAGCAAAAAAAAAAAAAAAGTAAATTCTGCTGCAAGAAAATCTGGAGTAAAGAACAATTATAAGGCATGTCTGGCCAATTTACTGAGAGGCATTCCCGGCCATGACATTGTTTGTGTTACAAGTTCACCTGCATGTATCTAATCAGCAAATCCTAAAAAGCTGAGTACAACATAATTGTGTACATGTGAATATTAATGCTCCAACTGAATTCTTTAAAGGAAGGCTACTGTGGTTATATTTGTAAGTTAACAATACTAGAAGGTTTACAAGTTTATATAGATCAAAACTTTCAAAGAGCAGATCAATTAAGGTACAAACTAAGCATATATACAAAGCAAATGTAGTATGTTGGAAAGAAGGTGTGTGATGAATTCAGGCAGACCAGAGGGCTTATGCCACGTTCTAGCACTCATTATACATATCCTTTATCATCATCACAGGTATAAAATGGGGATAATGGTGTTGTGGGGGCCGTTTGTCATTTTGGCAGCCCAGCTTCCCAAATGGCAGTCCTTAGCAGATCATTCCTGTGGCATACTCTTAGGTATGGATGACTTCCTTTAGTTCTTTCCCAAGCCTGGTTTCTCAGCCTTCATCTAAATTCCATGAACTACCCAAGAGCAGTTGGTATGTCTATTCAAAAGAGGTGTCTTATTATTTGCCACTAGGCATCTTGACTAGATCAAACACCCCACAGTTTGCTGGAGAATTAAAAGATAACATGTGGGTGCCTGGGTGGCTCAGTGGGTTAAAGACTCTGCCTTCGGCTCAGGTCATGATCTCAGCGTCCTGGGATCAAGCCCCGCATTGGGCTCCCTGCTCAGTAGGGAGCCTGCTTCCTCCTCTCTCTCTCTGCCTGCCTCTCTGCCTACTTGTGATCTCTCTCTCTCTCTCTGTCAAATAAATAAAAATTTAAAAAAATCTTTATAAAAGATAACATGTATAAGGAGTTACTAGTGTGCCAGGTACATTGTATAGATCAATTAACTATAGCTACTATTATTATACTCTTGTTATTTACTGTTGTAATATTTACAGTTTCAATTGGTCCTGAGCAAGTTAGAGGTCTGTGACATGTGATAATTTAATATTATGCCAAGGAGCAAATTTGAATCCACAAAGTTGATGATCCAGGAGCCATTTACTCATCTAATAAGTGAGTCTAACAGATCACCCAGTATTTACATGTCCATGTGAATATTGCTGTTCTCTACTCATTAGACCAGTAAGTCAGAATCCATTCAGGAAAATGAGAGTCTGTTCCACTTAGTTCAATTGAAGGAATTCAATAAGCAGAAGCTATTATACACGGGAAGAGCTCAAAGTCTTCTTATGGGATGGCAAAATAACCCAGATTATAGAATCAGTGGGAATCGACTTCCATCCCTAGAGCTAAAGGAACAAAGGGACAAAAGCAGAGCCTGGGAGTCAGGACTGTCCGGTGGGAGGAGAGATCACAGAAGGAGGGACTGAGGAGAAGAAGGTAGAATCCTAGGGGAGATAAGCCACCACTGGAGAGGTTTTTTTCAAGGTATGGTGGTTGCAGTCTCAGGGGAGGAAAAGGAGGGACTGGAGTGAGGGCTTCTCCCCACTTCCCATCCTCCTATCTTCCTCTAGGGCCACCCATTAGCCAAACCCAGCCTGAAGCCAGTTAGCAAGGGAAGCTGGGAAATGTAGTATCCAGGGTTCAGTCCTCCCTGAAGATACACAGTAGAGCAGAGGAAGGGAAGAGAAAGGATCTCTGAGCAAGTGGAGAAAGAGTCAGGTGACAAGTATGGTAAATTTCATTAAGGGTAAGAAAGGCTCATCTATATTTTTAAAAGTTATGTCTGATGACATTTTATTGGGAGAACTACATTCTAGATTGATATTTGCTAACTGGGGCACTCAAGAAATACCCCAGGATTCTATTTCATTAAGCTACGTTTTAGCAGGGGAGTCATTCTCACAATGCCTAGTGCAGAGTCTCACATGTGTGAGGCACTCAACAAATGCTTATTTTATAAAAAGTCTATAAATGAGTAAAGAGTATATTAAACACTTCACCCCCACCGTTGTTCTGAACATTGTTACCAATGGGAATAAAAGGTGAAAATAAGGACCATAACTGATATTTTAATTATAAGAGAAGGGTGAGAGAGCTAATAAAAAAAATGTATTAGAATTGGAATCTGATTTCCTACTTTTACATGTTCAATTTAATTTTTCAGAATTTATTAGAGAGAGAGCTAGCGAGCTTGCACACAGTGGGGGAGGGGCAGAGGGAGAGCAGGAGAGAGTCTTAAGCAGACTCAGTGCTGAGCACAGAGCCTGAGTCAGGGCACCATCTCATGACCGTGAGATCATGACCTGAGTCAAACTCTAGAGTCAGATGCTTAACTGACTGAACCACCCAGGCGCCTCATGTTCAGTTTAACTTTAAGAAATATTTATTGGGGGTGCCTGGGTGGCTCAGTCACTGGGCGTCTGCCTTCGGCTAAGGTCATGATCCCAGGGTCCTGGGATCAAGCCCAGAATCAGGCTCCCTGCTCTGCAGGAAAGCCTGCTACTCCCTCTCCAACTCCCCCTGCTTGTGTTCCCTCTCTCTCGCTGTGTCTCTCTCTGTCAAATAAATAAATAAATAAAATCTTAAAAAAATATATATTTATTGAATGCTTATTATGTGCTGGATATCAATAGATGCAAGGAAAATATCAATGAATAAGAAACCACGGATCTTCGCCCTTTTGTGGAACTCACAGTCCAATGAGAAGAGAAGCAAAGAAATGGGCTATTTTACTACTAAATGACAAATGCTATGAGTGGCTATGAGCTAAGATAAAAAGTCAAACAGGCAGTTCAGGATTCTAATTCCTGTGCTGTCACAAATTGAGTGATTTGAGGGAGGTTAATTTGGCTAACCTTCAGTTTCATCCGTAAAATGGACGAGAAGTGATACCTTGTTCTTAGTATCACACACATGGGAAAATGTATGTGCCTGACACAGCTGGTGCTCAGCAAATCTTAGCAATTGTTTTATTGCTTTCGTTTATTATTAGCAATTATTTATTATTAAACATTGTCCAAAAACATAAAAATAGGCAAAAGGGATTACTGTATGTCTTTTCAGTGTAGTGCTGTGTAGTTCCTTAGGGTGGCAGACCCCTTCAAGGAGTAACTGATTATCTAGGACTCTGTACTCTCGTTGGACGTCCTATTTACTATTGGTTCAGATATTTTACAATTTTTGAAAGGTAGATGTTCATTTATTGAAAACTGGTATCAACACAGATGATTCTTATCTATTACCGATATGAATGAAATGAATTCTGTTCCGTAGAAAAGATAACCCCAATGGTTTACTGTTTATCGCCCTGTAAGACATTAGCCAATTTTGTAACTAACCCAGTCCTCTTATTCTAAGATTAAAAAAAAATGCCTTTGTGATGGGCTATATAAACCTCTATTTCTCAAATGCTCCTGTAATTGGCTTTATCATTTTACTGGCTACCTCCTTTAATAATAAAATGAATACTTTGTAAAACCTGAGTTTGTGCTATTTCACAGAGTCACGAATTTCACCTTTTGGCAATTATCCCCTCACAAATTGAAGTCAATTCAAGCTACCGTGGAGAAGTCTGCAGTGAAGACCCGGGGACCAGGTAATGCTTCCCAGAGAAAGTGGTATCTAAGGAGAGACAGGGATAAAAATCTAACTCAATTTCTTAGATGCAAGGTCATAGATACAGTATTTGGGTTAAATTTACTGTAGAAAACTATGGTTAAGTTTAGCCTCACAGACGTGGAAGAAACTTGGCACTGCTTAGCCAAAACTCTGGGTTGGTTTAAACTATTCCACAGTGTTCTTAGTTTTCAGAAATGGCAGGAAATGGCTCCTGTTGGTGCCCCCTGCAGACTGGGAGGTTCATCGCTCCTGCTACTTGAGGTGCCAAGTTCACGGTGTTTTCTTGAACTAGGTAGACAGTGTTGAGAGATTTCCTCAGGGGCCCAGAACTGAAAAAATAAGCCCTGTGTAGAGGGCAGTGCCATGATTTTGGTCAGAATTTGCATGCCTCCGACACCAGGTCTCTTATCTGTGGCCTACTCTATTCATTTGCATGATTCACAGGCCCTTTGGGGGCATTTATGCTACCTCCATGAAGAAAACAAGGGCCTTGAGCAATATTTTCACCCGAGGATTCTGCTAAGCACCACTAGATAGAAAAACAGACTTCAGGCAAGACTGACTTCAGGCAAAACAGACTTCATCCATCTGGGATGCCTCAGTGGCTCAGTCGTTTAAGCATCTCCCTTTGGCTGAGGTCATGACCCCAGGGTCCTGGGATTGAGCCCCACAGTGGGCTCCCTGCTTGGGGGGATGCCTGCTTCTCCTTCTCCGTCTCCCACGCCCCCTGCTTGTGTTTCCTCTCTCGCTGTGTCTCCCTCTGTCAAATAAATAAATAAAAATCTAGAAAAAAAAAAGCAGCATGTATCCATCACACATGCCCCACAATGGTTTGATTCTATGAAAGTCCCTCATTTTAGACTGGGAGTTCCTTGTGTTTAAGGACCATGTCCAATTCACCTTCATAAATATGGAGACAAGCAGTCTGAAGGTCCAGCTGCCGAACTAGGATGCTCACCCCACGTTGCCTGGCTGAACCGACTGAGATTTGAGGTAGTCTCTTCCACCAGCAGGACATGTTGTACCCAAACTCACGAGAACCTCAGGTCTAGCTGGGCTGCTAGTGTTTTTCAGTGTTCCTCTCAACAACTACCTCCGACTCGCAGACTGCCTTGTGGCCATGGCTGACACCCCTGTGTTTCTTCTGGGCAAGGTCATTGCCATGCTTGCTCTGTAAGAACAAGGGTAGGGGTTCCTCTTCTGGAGCAAAGCTCTGAAGCACATTCAGCCATGTCCCCATCCAAGCGCACCTCTCTGCAGATGCCAAGAGAACAGGAGGTACTCCTGCTGTGCACTGAAGCTGCAGTAAGTGATGTTGATGTTTGCCCCAAACCCTCCGTCAGACAATAATCTATCTTTACATCAATCTATATTCTTTTACACAGTGCCTGTCACACAGCACGCACTCAGTGCAATGCAGACCGCTCGATAACATGACCTTGGAGGCAAAACTTCTAAATATCGGTTGGGAGGGCAGAAAGCTAGTTGATGAGAGATCAGTGATTAGGAGGGAAATTAACTCTGATAAACTTTAAATGTAATTGTTCTTTTCCTCTTTTAGCTTTGCTTGAAAACCAGGAAATAGTCAAGTTAATCAGAGGGATCAGAATGCTAATTGTGAAATTGAAGAAGGAAGCATATTCTATTATGTCTGTTTAATTGGAAACAGATCTGGTTGTCCTGTTAAAGAAGAATGGAAGATCCGTGAGAGCTGAATGTAGAGGTTCTTGAGGAAAATCTAGATGGATTTGCTGGAGCTAGGATAAGCTGAAACAAATCCTAGGCAAACCAAGAAAGATTGAGGATCAGTTGGGACTACTCAGAACTTTGTGAAAACCCATGTTTTGATCAAGCAGTGTTTCAAACAATTATAACTACTTATAAAGATACATAACAATCTAAGTATTTCCTTTGGGCGATAGGAGCAAGGGTGGGAGGAATAGGCGTGAAAGAAATTAGCATAAAAGAGGGTGGGTTTATTAAAATAAACTTAGATTTGAATCGTAGTCTTATCACCTATCAGTTATGTGATTTTAGACAGGCTGCATAGTTTTTTAGAGTCCGAGCTATCCTATCTATAAAATGGAAATAATAATGTCTAACTACTCAGAAATCCTGTGAAAATGAAATGTAGGTAATATGAATATATTTCAGGGGGCACCTGGGTGACTCAGTCACTTAAGCACCCAACTCTTGATCTCAGCTCAGGTCTTGATCTCAGGGTTGTGGGATCAAACACCACATTGGGCTCGACGCTGGGCATGGAGCCTATTAAAAAAAAAATATGTGTCAGAGACTGATGATCCATGCATATCCATCTTATTTTCTTTTCCCCCTGGTGCACAGCCTCCCTTGTGGTTAGATATTGATATGTGACTGAGTTCTGGCCAACAGAATAGAGGGGTGTGGTTAGATATTGATATGTGACTGAGTTCTGGCCAACAGAATAGAGGGGAGAGATGGGTGCCACTTTCCAGACTGGCCCTAAAACACCACTCTTCCCATCCATGGACTGTGTGCAGACAATGTGGAGGCACTGGAAGAGAGAATCACAGGATGGAGGGAACCTGGGTCCCTGGATACCTTCTGGTCAGAAATATTCACTTGGACTTTATGAGAACGAGATGTAAGCTGTTATTTATTTATTTATTATTTATTTATTTATTTATTTATTTATTTATTTATTTATTTTTATTTTATTTTTATTCTTTGCCCAAGGGGTACAGGTCTGTGAATCATCAGGCTTACATCTTTCACAGCACTCACCAAAGCACACACCCTCCCCAATGTCCATAACCCATCCACCCTATCCCTACCCTCCCACCCCCCAGTAACCCTCAGTTTGTTTTGTGAGATCAGGAGTCTCTTATGGTTTGTGTCCTTCCCCATCCCATCTTGTTTCATTATTTTTCCCTCCCTACCCCCCACGACCCCCCACCCTGCCCCTCAAGTTCCTCATATCAGAGAGATAGTATGATAATTGTCTTTCTCTGATTGACTTATTTCGCTCTAAGCTGTTATTTAGATTTGGGACAGTTGGCTTTACTTTCATTTATTTTATATATATATATACATATATATATGCATTTAAGTTATCTGAAATATACCTTCATTTATTATATATTATATATATAAAATATATTATATATTTATAAATGACATATTTATGTGTCACTTATATGTCATTAATAAAGATATCATTTATCATATTTTATAAATCACTTTATCATTAAAATAGAATATTATATATAGTATAATTATATATCTTCATTTATTATATATAGTATATAAAATAAATATACAATATATATGTTTAGTATACAATATATAATAAAATAAATAGACTACATAATAATATAGCTATATTATAAGCCTTCATTTTTATATTAAATGTAATAACATATAACATACAGCATATATAGTATATAATATATAACATGCATAGACCCACCCTTTGTGGGAGGGGCTTCAGAGAATTTGTAGACATATTTTAAAACTACCACGAACCCCACTTCTGCTTTAGGGACACTAAACCCCATTGATCCTCGAATTTGCAGCCATGCTTCTATACACTACCCTCTTCTTGCAGTGCCACTGAGACCATGAATTTACCTCCCAAATTTCTACTCACCATTTAAGATTCAACTTAGCTGCCATCTGCATTATAACCTTTTACAGCCCCACATTTGGAAGTCATTACACCTTCTCTGTTCTGCCCACAAGCCTCCCTTTCAATTTCTCTTAGGTGACCTGATTACATAGTTGTGGACGGATAAATAGAACAGAGTAATAAAGTCTCAGGCATGAAAGTGACCTTACATGTTACTTAGAGCACCCTTTTCGAGTTTGTTTTTATTCATGTTCTTTTCCCCTCTGAATTTTTACTGTCTTGAAAGTAGGGACCAGGTTTGACTTACCTTTATAACCACTCCCCCCTGCCCCCTCCCACTGCTAGCTCCCCGCCCCCCAGGCTCTGGTGCAGCAGGCCGTCAAGGAGGGTTAGTGAAATGCACAAGCCTGCCTTCCTACACACACACACACACACACACACACACACACACACACACACCTGCATATTTTGCTAAGGTGCTACTTTTCTATTAACCAGGTGATACATGGTTTGAGGCAGGTTGGAGCAGTTGGAAGAGATACCTCTAAATGCTGAAAGAGCATGAAATGCTCTTAATTCACCAGACACCATCGTCAGTCAGAATTAATCGTCTTTATCATGACTACCATCCAACTAACAACCACTTGCCTGGAGAATATTGATGCTGTTGTTCCAAACAGACAGGGTCACCCTTTTGCCCATCATTTCAAACTCCATCCTTTCCTGACTTTCTCTTCGCCAAACGCAGAACTTTCTGGGCCACAGCAAATGGATTAGCCAAGATTGTTCCGCTCATAGTAAACAGCAGTGATCAAACAAACACACAACTCACTGTTGAGCAGCTTTGATTTATAAACAAATGATGTTCCAAAAATGTTCAGTGGACACTTTGCAAGAATACCTAGTTGTACACAAGGAACTTGAAGTTCCCTGGTTGACTCACAAAGCACTGTTTAAGCAATAATGTCTTCAAAATGCCAAATTGTTATAATGAAAAAAGAAAGATACAATGCCAGCAATTAAATACAACTGAAAAAAAGTGAATACTGTTTTTGAAACAACTTCTCCAGCATGCTGGTGTTTGAAGGAAAAAGCTAATTTAAAGAAGGGAAAATGAGGAAGTAGTAGCAAAATTTGGGGGCATATTTACTAAAGACTTCTTGACCCTTTCCATGACTTTGAGGATTGATTTTTCTGGTTCATTTTTATACCTAACTCTGATTTCCAACTCTGAAATTGTTTGTTTGTTTGTTTGTTTTTAAGGTACAGCCTTATGGTCTGAGCCCTCTCAAGCTTGGGAGTAGAAAATGATGTCACACTTCATTCTTGTATTTAAGTTGTGACAATGTGGGTGCCTACCAACCATGTTGCTGGAAATGAACCTCCTTTAAGGCATCCCCCAGTAGTTATTCCTGAGAAGCCACATGTGCCTCTGAGCTTACAAACACTACATAGCATTAACTCTGCTTGTCCCTTCCTACTCAGACTCCTGAATGTCACGTTCAGTGCTCACAGAGATGGTTGGACACCTTTGCCTGTAAACCATAGGACAACCAAGGTCCATGCCAAATAGACAGCGTCTGGATGCTTCCAAAGCTTCCAAACCTTGTGCTGGGCTCCAAGATGAGGTGAAAATCAACCCCCCTCCCTGACCTTGTACACATTCTTGGTCGTTCATGCTTGGGGCCTCACGAGACTTTCTTTATCAGTTTCAGCATCTTGATCTCCAGGAGACAGTTTTTTTAGCGTGCAGCCCAAGAACTGTAGTACTAATCAGACTACTAATCAGACAGGACTCTTCAAAGGATTATAATTTTTTTTTCTTCAAGGGAATGAAAAGAGAAGATGGAAGGCAAGCTTCCCTCAAGATATTATAGGAGTCAGAAGAGGAGTGGAGAGGGAGAAGAGGGATGCATGGCTTTGTGTGAATGTCCTACTCGCCCAGAGAGTGAGGTAGAGCCAGGCAAGTTAGCATTAATTCATTCAGCAAATTTTTATTGAGCACCTACTATGTGCCAGGCACTGTTCATATCTGGAAAGCCAAGCAGTGAACAAAGGACGCAAAGTGCTTGTCTTCAAGAAGCTCATGTTTTCGTAGGGGGAGGCAGGGAGCACAGAAATAAATAAATGGAGGGGCCCCTGGGTGGCCCAGTCAGTTAAACATCTGACTCTTGGTTTCATTTCAGGTCATAATCTCAGGGTCCTGGGATTGAGCCCCTTGTTGGGCTCCCCATTCTGCTTGGAGTCTGCTTAAGGGTCTCTCTCTCCCTCTTCCTTTGCCCCTTCCCTACTCAATACGCATGCTCTCTCTCTCTCAAGTAAATAAATACATAAATCTTAAGAAAAAAAATGAATACATGGATTTACATGATAATTTCAGGTATGACAAGTGTTATGGCAATAAATGAAGCAGGATAAGGAGAATGTCACACCTGTGTGGGATGCTATTTTAGGTAGCTGGGTCAGGCAAGGCCTTCATGCTAGAGTTATGTTTGAGCAGAAATCTGATGGAAGTAAAGGCATAAGTCTGCAAGTGCCTGGAGAAAGAAAGTTCTAGGTAGTGGGAACAGCAAGTGCAAAGGGCCTTAGATGGAAACACACTGGCAGATTTAAGGAGTAGCCAGGGAGCAAGTGTGGCTGGCAGGGAAGGGGGAAGGTGTGGTACATAAGGTTGGAGCTAACAGAGGTCAGATGGCACAGGGCCTGTAAGTGATGAGAAGCAATTGGAGAGGGTGGCTCAGTCGTTAAGCTGCTGCCTTTGGCTCAGGTCATGATCCCAGGGTCCTGGGATTGAGCCCCACATGGGGCTCCCTGCTCCAAGGGGAACCTGCTTCTTTCTCTCTCACTCCCCCCTGCTTGTGTTCCCTCTCTCGCTGTGTCTCTCTCTGTCAAATAACTAAATAAAATCTTTAATCTTTAAAATAATAATCTTTAAAATAAAATCTTTAATCTTTAAAATAATAATAATAATAATAATAAAAGAACCACTCTGAGGGCACCTGCGTGGCTCAGCTGGCTAAGCATCTGCCTTGAACTTGGGGCATGATCCTAGAGTCCTGGGATCAAAGTCCAGAGTCCAGTAGGCTCCCTACTCAGCAAAGAGTCTGCCTCTCCCTCTTCCTCCATCTCTCCCCCTGCTCTCTCTCTCTCAAATAAATAAATAAATAAATAAAATCTTAAAAAATTAAAAAAATAAAAGGAAGTATAAAAGAACCCTGCTGGCTGCTTTAAGGATAACCAAATATAGTAGGGCAAGAAGGAAGCAGGGAGACCCGTTGGGAGGCTGTGGCCATCGCTCAGGCTGAAGATGGGGTTGGCTGTCCTCCGGCAGTGCTGGTGGCCTGGTCCCTGGGGATGGAACATGCCTCTGAATAACAACTGGGCTTGAATCTTGACTCTTGTCCTGGGGGCATACCTTGAGGTGCAGCTCTCTGACTCCTGGGCCTGACAGCAAGAAGGAGATTACAGGATGGATATAAGTGAATGAGTAAGAACCTAGGGTCATCAAAGACCCTCAGGAAAACCTTGAGACTCTGGCATCTCCTTGTAATTCTTTTTCCTTGTGTAGGGAATAGGCAGGACTTACAGAAGACCATTCGTCTTAAGGAAGGCAGACCAGAGTGCCTGACTCAGTTTCCTTAAGATGCTTTCTGCTTTGAGGCAGAGAAATCCCACTTGAATAAGCCCACATAGAGAGAAGATCATCTCCCAGAACAGGATATCCAGAGGTATTCTGTTTGCTTGTGCACTGTGATGTCTGGAGCTTTGTAGACAGTAGCCCATGACCTGTTTCACTCTTCCTTTTTCCCCAACACTCAACATCTACTGCACTGGGAGATGCCCTTAGTTATTATCACGTTTGTTAGTATTGTCTTTCTTCTTCCATTAGAATTAAGCTCCAAGAGGGCAAGGATCAGGGTTTTTTCACTATGTATCCCAAAAGCCTAGAATGGTGCCTGGAACCGTGGAGGCACTTGATAAATATTTGTCGAATAAATGAGTAAAAGAAGGAAGTATCTTCTTTGGATTCCAAATGAGGCAAAAGGAGGGTCATGATGGTCCCCTAGTTTCTCTCCTGGGGCCGTAAGAAAAGAGTCAGGAAACTGCATTTACTAGGCCAGTTTCCCTGTGGCTGCCAAAGGTACAAGACTGTAAACTGTGAATCATACCCCCCGCATTGTTTGTTCCCCAAACACTGAAGGAGGATTGCCAGGTTCAAGATAGTTCCAATGATCTTCAGGCTTAACCAAGTGGTGGATATCACTGGACAATGTCTTTGGGAAAGATTAAAGAGTGCGTGGTCCCTCTGGTCTCAGATGCTGGGCTTCGTGCCTGACCAGTTGCACCCTAACTTTGGCAGGCTCTATGTGCATGAGAAATAGAAGCACTCAGCACCATTCCCTTTGGGTCGCAGATGTGGTCAGTTCATTTTATTACAATGTCTACTTATTAAGGCTCCCTTCCCTTGTTCTGGGCACCGTGAAAGATCCTGGGGGAGATGACACAATGACCGGGAGATAGTCTTGGCCCTCAGGTTTCAGGAGGGAGCCGGCTTAGTGCAGGAGACAAGAATATAAACGGGTAATTATAATCAAATGTTCTAGGTGTGATATAGGATGTATTTACCAGGCACAGTTGGAAGAAGTGATCAACTCCAGGTGGGGGGAAAAGACAAGACTACAGAGGCAGGGGGTGCTTAAGTAGGGTTTTGAAGGTGATTAAGAGTTTACCAGGCAACCCTGGAATAGGAGAAGGCACAGTGACACTCCGGGGAGAGTAAATAGCAGCTACAGAGATCTGGATGTAGAAAGCAGCACTGTGTATTTAGAGAAATACGACTGGTTATGTATTTCTGGAGTACAAAGTGCCAGGAAGGGACTTACCAAAATTGGGGCTGGAAAGCTAGGTGGGGGGCAGAGTAGGAACACTTTGCATGCTCTGATAAGGGGCTCGGGGATAATTTTAATTCACCAGTTTTCAAGAGGAGAGTGAGAGGATTAAATTTAGCTGGAACTGGAGTGAAAGAGAACCACTCACACAAGGGAAACAATAAAGCTTGGCCAGTTCCTTGACTGCCCACCAGGTGGCGCACGTAGGCCAGAACAGCTTGGTTGCTGGGGTGGGGGTGGGGTGAGGGTT
>LNAC01000340.1:1272486-1288417 GCA_002007465.1 Ailurus styani
GAGGGTTGGGGGGAGGGTGGGGGAGGTGTCCGAGAAAGGGTGGAGTAGGAGAAACCACCAGCAAAGGGCTGTCGTTTGAAGGAGCAGGAAGTTTCTCAGTCAGGTGCTCCTAACTCTGGAAATAACTGTATTGATTAAACAAAATTCTCCAGAAAAAAACTGAAGTCACCTAAACGTTCACATTTAGAGTTATCTGTGAAATATCACAAAACATTCACATACTGGATTACTGAGAAGCCGCTTAAAGGAGTGGGGTGGCTTCATGCTTACCTGCGTGAAAAAAGTGAAAAAAGCAAATAGTAGAATAGTGTATAATATGATGCCTGCTGTGCAGATATCTAGGAAGAGGATGACAAATTGATATTAGTGGTAATTTCAAGAGAGGGTTTGGGGGTTATTGATTGTGTGTGTGTGTATCTAACCATTTTATTGAGGTATAATCAACATACAATAAGATGCACATGTTTAAAATGTACAATTTTATAAGTTTTGGCATACGTACGCACTTATGAAGCCATCACCACAATCCCAATAGTGAATATGTTCATCGCCCTCAAAAGTTTACACACAGCCCTTTGTGGTCCCTGCCTACCACCCTCCACTGCCCCCCATCCGAGGCAACAACTGATCTGCTTTCTGTTACTAAGGGTTTGCATTTTCCAGAATTTTACATAAATGGAATCATGCAATATGTCTTATTTTTGGTCTTGCTTCTTTCATTGAGCAAACTATTCTTTCACGTTGCTAAGAATATCAATAATTAATTCCTTTTAATTGCTGAATAGCATTACATTGTATGGATGTATCACAATTTGCTTATCGTTCATCTGGTGACGGACATTTATTTGGATTGTGAATAGTTTTGGGCTAGTCCTCAGAAAAATGAAACGAAACAAAACTGCTAGGAACATTTGTGTACCAGTCTTTGTGTTTGCATATGCTTTCATTTCCCTTGTGTAAATACTTAGTGGAATGTCTAGATCATCTAGTAGGTATATGTTTAACTTTTTAAGAACTTGCAAAATCGGTTTTCAAAGTGGTTGTACCACCTTACATCCTGCCAGCCTTGTATGAGCATTTACATTTGTCCATATCCTTGCCAGTATCTGGCATGATCAGTCTTCTAAATTTTAGTTCTTCTCATGGGTGGCTTACATTTTCATTTCTTTAATGATTAACAATGTACATTTTTCTTTTCTTTTTTTTTTAAGATTTTATTTATTTATTTGACAGAGAGAGAGAGAGCACAAGCAGGGGGAGGAGCAGAGGGAGAGGGAGAAGCAGGCTCCCCGCTGAGCAGGGAGCCTAATGCCGGCTCCATCCCAGGTCCCTGGGATATGACCTGAGCTGAAGGCAGACGCTTAACGGACTGCCTTCTGTCTGTTGGCAGTTGGTTAACTGCCAGGTGCCCCAACAATATACATTTTTCATATACTTATTTTCTATTTGTAGGTCTCCTTTAGTGAAGTGTTTATTCAAATTTCTGTGGGCTATTGACGTGTATATTCCACTTTATACTTCATAAAGTTTTAAATTTTATAATGAGCATCTCTTTTTATAATGAAAAAAACTAACTTAAAACATCTCAACCCAGAATACAACAATAATTAACAAATTGGCAAGCAGTTTGAGTGTCTTGACAACCAGTTGTTATATGCTCAGAATTCAAGCTAAGGCTCAAATAAAGCACAGTCACAGTATTTTGTAAAGGAACTGTTGAAACCAGTGTCAAGAGAGGCAACATCCTTTGTGATAACAGAGATCACCAGCGCCCTCCCATCCCCCATTTATTTTTAAAGAATCTGAAAGAAGAGCTCTGGTTTGTATTTGGTTGTGAAAGGGGGGAAAACAGGAAACAGGAAACTTAGGTTGAAAATGGACTTGATTGAACATTTGACACATGTTGACTTTCTTTGGAGAAACTTCAAAATCTTCCGTTGTTCAATCCAGCCAATGGTCTTGTAGGTGTTTGTGGGTGCCCTGCAGTGTGGGGCAGAGCCAAAGGGTTGCACATTCCAAATTGGAGTTCCAGTCAAGTTAGGGTTATTGGGTTAGTGTCAGTCATAAATTACTGTAGATTGTGTAATACAGTGGAAAGAATCTTGGCAGCCAGAGCCGAAGAGAAGTTTTGGGAAGGGACATGTGAGGAACACCAGCTGAACCCATGGCTAGAGAAAGGAACTTAGAACTCAAGACTCCTGCAAGTCTGGCCCTTGCATCTCTAAGAGGCCCAAGTTTACAGGCTGCTCCATCCCCTTGAGCCCCATGGCCCTTTGCGTCTCCCGGTTAGAGCACCAGTGGTCTGCTACAGTGGTTAGTTGCTGATTAAGTTCTTTAAGATTCTTGCTTGTGTATTTTCCCAATTTTGTATATCTTCAGCATCTGGCACAAAGCAGGTTCTCAATTCGATTTACATATTTAAGTGTAATGGAGGAAGATAAAATGTTTGCTGTCCACCAACACGACAATCCAAGAAGAGTGGATTAGGTTTCAGGGAAAGGTCCTGTGATCAGCTGGGCACCTGGAAGGGTCAGGAGCTGAGTCTCAAGGTTGGGGGCCTGAGTGAACAGGATAGCTGTGCATTACAGAGAGAGGATTTGGAGTTGGGTGTGGGGTGAGGGTGGGGTAGAAAAGCAAGGGGGAAGGAGGGAGAGGATTAAGTGAGATGCTCATAGAGCAAAGCAGCCAATAAATAATACTCCTCCAGCGCCTGGTAGCCAAAGTGTTTTGTTTTGTTTTGTTTTCACAGGGATGTTTAATATTCATGTTGAAGTTGTTTAAATTTCCACAGTGTAAACCTCTCCTTGCCCTCCAATATCCTTGGGAAAGTCTACATGCTCAGACGGCCCTGTTGTGTGGGTTCACTGTAGAAACAAAGCAAAGGGCTGAGTTTCCATCTGGGGCAGGGACAGAAAGGCGAGACGTTTCCTGAATGAACTGGGTCAGTGAAGCCAGGAGTTGGCGGTCGTAGCGGCCATAACGAAGTAAGCTTAAGAAAGTACACAAAAGTCTTAGGTAAGGCTTTCCAACTTCCCTTAGGACATGAATTTGGGAGTCCTGACTCTTTATCTTACAGTGTTGAGAGATTGTGGCTGAAGTCTATGGTGCAAGACGGAGGAGAGGTGGAAAAGGAGAAAAGAACCAGAGTGAGGCGAAGGTGCCCTTCCTTCCCTCAGGCATTCTGGTCTACCTGAGGGTGTACCTCTGTCCAGGAAAAGACCATCAACAGTGTAGGACAGTGTAGGTTCCTGGAGGGAGCGAACATCAGGGCAAGAGTTTAGGGGCAGGAAGCAGAAGGTTCTCACAAAAGAGCTACGTCTTGAACTAGCCTTGAAGGATGGATCTCTGGCTTCAAAGAAAGTTTAATGTCTATATTTCTATATAGCTATATGTAAATTATTTATCTAGTCTCTTCTCTTATTGAGGAGAGTGGGGTGGATAAGAAATTCTGGCTCTGAAATCAAACAGACCAGGCTTTTCACCCTGACTATCAGCTGTGGGACTTTGGGCGAGACACTTAAGTTACCTGAGCCTCAGTTTCTCCATTTGGAAATTGGAAGTAATAAAAGTATCCTCCTTGGAGGTTGCAGGGAGATTCAAATAAAATAATCTAAGAAAAAGGCTTCGTCTAGGGCCTGGCACAAGATAAATACTGAGCAATACTCACTAAGTGGTACCCATTTTTGTGTAAGATTATTGAACACAGCTTGGAAAATACAGAGAAAAGCAGAACTAAAAACCTTCGATAGTTTCACTACCCAAAGCAGAAAAAACCACAGTTAAGACTTAGGACAACACCTTTGCAGTTTTTAGTCAGTACACACTTTAGTTTGACCTTTTCTCTTTCTCTGATTGCCTATCATTCCGAATATAAAATTTAAATCTGAATTTTTATTTTTCCATCTTCTTATCATCCCTACAAACCATTTTTAATGACTGTGCTACATTATTATGGGGCATTATACATTATAATGATACATTATAATTTACATAGTCATTCTCCTATTGTTAGTCTTTTGTGTGGATTCCAGGCTTTTTTTCTCCTCCCTATTCTAAATAATTCTGTAACACACAAGTCTGTATATGAACCCTTTCTTTTATTTTGTATTATTTCTGTAGGAATGATTCTTAGACATAAAATCACTGATGTGGAAGGTATCAACAGTTGTAACCCTCCCACTTACTGTCCAAAGAATTCTGCAGGCCTCTGGAGGTGGCTATAGTGTCCCTTTTTTCGGCTAATGTGTTGAATGTGGTCTGAGAGGAAAGCTGACTCAGAGCTTGAACTCCTAGAGGAGGTCTGAGCTTTTTTTTTTTTTTTTTTTTTTTCTCCCACTCTCGTTTCTCCCCAGTGGCAAGCAGGCTTGGGACCCTCCCCAGCTGCTGCCAAGGCCCCTTGCTAGGTTCAGAGGCAAATGTACTTTCTCTTGGGATGTCTTTCTCAGTGGCTGCCATCTCATCCAGCATGGTTGGATATGTGCTGTGTCACCTTTCCTTGCACAATGACTTACCCCATATCCAGGTCAGCAGAGAAGGCTGCCCTCCTAAATGTCTAGTTGTGACCTTGCAGAACAGCTTCATGCCTAGCCTAAAGCCCAGCTAAAAATAAGGCTCCCCATGGCTTTTGTCTCCCTTGGGAACCCCCTGGGGAGGGTTTTTCATTTATAAACTGGAGACGAAAGTCTCAGGTGGGATTTGGGTCTCAGCAACTCCCGCTGCATTGCCCAACATTCTCGGAATTGCTAGGGACAGAAATCCAGTCTAGGTATCTCAAGGAAAGTGATGGGCTGGTAAATGGTTAACAACTGGCTCTTGGATGGGGGTGGGGGGTAGAAACCCTGATTTGCGGTGATTTCAGATTTCCCTGGGCTGGAAACACCCGGAGGCTGCTAGAGTAAATACCTCTACCAGGGCTGATTGCAAGCTCCAACTGGTTAACAACCAGTTCTCAAAGTTCCGGAGAAGTGAACAATAGGCTCTTGCAAACCAGAAAGAGCCTACTCTGGTACACTGGGGGGAGGGGGGGGTGCTGGGGAGATGACAGACTCAGGTCATCAACCTGTGGGAAGAGCCCAGACAGAGAAAATGACCTCAGGAATGATGGGAACCAGGGAGTCTAATGCCAACAGGATTCTCTGTAAACCAACTTTTTTTTTTTTTTCCCACTACAGATACACTCTCCCCATGTTTCAAGAGACATGACTACTGGCATCTTCCAGAATCATGTCCTCAAGTGATTTGAAGAATCCCACTGAAGGTTGACCAGGGTAGGAGCATTGTCTGAGGATTGTGGGGTCTGTTGGGATGGGGGGGGTTCAGTTGCTGGTAAGGCAAAACCAATAATTCCCATTACACTAACCATCTGGATACCATCAGAACCTGGTTCCCATTTCTACTAGTCTTCAAAGTGGCTGATTCAAGGACCGCACGAAGGAGCTCTTTCACCATACCCGCTGTAGCATTTTGTTTTATAGTTTTTTTTAAATCTCAGCTAATTTCTTAGAGACCAATGATAACCCATCAGTGTGTTTTGAATACTTCTATTTCTCATATCACAAGTGAGGCTTGCAATATGCTCCCATGTGTTGAGTAATTTTATTTCCTCTTTTTTGAGTTATTTTCATGTCTTTTTTTCTCACGTATCTCCTGGGGTCTCCAGGTTAAAGAAAAAAAATCTCTTCATTCAACAAATATTAATATAGGCCAAACATCTGTAGACCCAGGAATACATACCAAACAGGATAGACAAGGTTCCCGCCTTCAGGGCACTCATCCTATTTGTATGGTCTTTTTAGATAATAATATTATTAATTTTTGCTTGTCATATTTATAACAAATACTCTTTCTCGGTGCTTTCCTTATTCTTTCATAAGAAGTTTTACATTTTCATGTAGTTAAATCAGATCTACTTACCCCCTACTTTGGGGGGGGTACTTTCCCCTTTTAATTAAAACCTTTTTCTTCCATGCTTACGATTCCATTTCCCCACCAATATTTTGAGATCATATTCCTTTTATTTCTTCCCTATTTTCCTAGGCTTGAAACTTTTGCATTAAATGATTTAATTTATTTGTAATTTATCATAGTGCGTGGGTGAGCTGGGCATCTAAATGGGTCATTTTCTCCCAACATGAAACAGGGTGAAATTTGATCACTGGAGGGGTGAGATACGGGTTGTTGGAGGGAAATTGGATTTGCTCAGTTTAGGGAATTGGTGTGGGAAACGGTGAGGAAGGGGGAATTATGATCATAAACGGGGGGGTGGGTAGAGTTCTTCTGGAAGAAAGGATCCATATATTGTAGTGATTCTTAATCAGGGATGGGTATACCTGTTGACTGGGCACCTTTTATGAGGTACCCATGCGTGCACCCTTCCATTGGTAGGCTGATAGGAGACGAGGGTTCATCTGTTTTTTAAAACTCTCCCTGGGCACTATTGATGTGGGAAATTGTGGGGGATAAATCTAGTCGGAGCAGATCGAGAGAGTTGTCAATGCCAAGGTGAAAGTAATTGGAGGTCTAGGAAGCCCCTGAGAGTAGAGGGAGCATGGACTTTGGACTCAGGCAGGTGTAAGTTTCAGTATCATTTTTGCCACCTGTAGGCTGTGTTATTGGGGCAGACCCCAGGTCGTCTCTGAGTCTTCCTTTTCTGGCCTATACAAACTTAATCATATTTACCTCATAGGATTGTGATGATTCAGTGGGAAATCAAGTATAAAATGCTTGGCTCAGCACCTGACATTTTAATTAGTTCTCCCTTCTTCCTCTTGAACGAAACTTTGGCCCATGCCAGGCCTGCTTCATAGCTTTTGGGATGAACTGATGCAAGACATTTCCAGAAGAAACATGCAAGTACATGTCAGGATGAGAAAGGAAAACAGGTCCAAGTGTCCGTTAGCCCCAGAGGTTTCAGAAGCCTTCAGAAAGGCTGAATCTTTTTGGAGAGGAATCCTCCTTCTTTAGAGAAATGGAAAGAAGCTTTGAATGTCACAAAGGCCTTGCCCTCATAAGCCTGGCAAAGGCAGAATCTGGCTTTACTATAGGCTACCTCAGCTCAGTAGCAGAGATAATCCCAACTCTGAGGCAGCTTAAACCAACTCTAACTGTTGTGAAAATAATGCAGGCATGGTCACATTTATGAAAGAAAATTCTCATGCAAATCCGTTTACAGGACGAAGGATCGCCTTTCTCCGGAATGAAAAATGGGATTACTTCTCAGAAGATCCACCTGCCTTGGTTTCGTGTCATTGGTATTCATTTGGTGATTCGACAAATATTTATTGATATCACTTCTGTTCGATGAGTACTTTGGAGCTGCCTCTACACAGTACTCATTTAAAACTGGCTTTCCACGCTGCCCTGCATGCAAGTTGACGCCAAATATTTATTTTTGTGTGCTAATCAGTACTCCTTGGAGGAATGGCAATTAGAATGCTAATCCGTATTCTTTGGAGGTCACCCATCCACGAGACAGGATGAGTGGAAGGGGAGAGGAGTTTGGAATCAGAAAGAAGCCTGTGTCTCCAACCTGGACTCTTGACTGTGTGACTTTAAGCCCATGGCTAAAACATCCTGGGCCCAGGTCTTACTTTTGTCTAAAATGAGAATTTCTTTCTTCCTCTTAAGCCAGGGCTCTCTTCCCGGAAGAGCAGATTGGGTGGGTGGAAAGGAGGAATGACCTTATTTATTTGAGAAGACAGAAACTTCCGCGGTATCAGAGAGGAGAGAGAAAGAGGCCCGCCTGCCCATGAGGAGGGTGTGTTTAGGAACGAGAGGTAACCCTAGGACAGCAGAGGAAGGGCCCTTCTTGTGGTGCACTAGTCACACCCCCAAACCCCAGGCTTTAAGATGTGGTCTTGGAAGTCTCTGCATGATGGAGGGGCTTGAGCTGCTGGGTGGGAGCTGCAAGCACCAAGAGTCACGTTGCAACTGAACTGAAAGCTTTCTCTGACTAGAGGCTTGTCTGCTTTGTCTTTGCTTCTGACAGCTAGGTCAAAAGAAGGGTGGTATTTCGGGGCGCCTGGGTGGCTCAGTCGTTAAGCGTCTGCCTTTGGCTCAGGTCATGATCCCAGGGTCCTGGGATCGAGCCCCACATCGAGCCCCACATCAGGCTCCCTGCTTGGTGGAGAGCCTGCTTCTCCCTCTCTCTCTGCTGCTCCCCCTGCTTGTGCTCTCTCTCTCAGTGTCTCTCTCTCTGCCAAATAAATAAATAAATAAAATCTTTAAAAAAAAGAAGAGTGGTATTTCTTTCACTTGAAGAACAACAGGACCCAGGCTTTATTGGAGCAAGAGGGCCGGCAATCATTAAGGATCTGCCTTTCTTAGAGACTTGAAATCTTCTGGCTGACAGGCACAGAGAGGAGTTCATGAGTTCATTACGGATTCAATCTCTTCTACATCCTGGACAGGTCTCCTGAATTACCATGATGATCATTGTGTTTGAAAGCTTCCTGACGAGCACCTAGTGGCCTCACTCTCATCCACTCCCTTGCAGTGAAATCTTCTCCGAGGCTCAGCTGGGTAGTAAACAGGCCCCTAGTTCTGCCCGCTGGGTCCCAGGTGACACTGTAAAGCTGATAAACCCAGCACTTGCTGCTCCCCTAAGGGGTCCCTATAAAATGAAGGGGCCCAGGACTTATCAGAAGTCACAGATCTGAACAGCTGGACTCCCCTCACTACCTTTTTGAAGGAATTCAACCAAAGCAATATAATATTGAATATACATACAATTCTGGCGTCCTTTTTGAGGCCTAAGGATTTTCAGAGCAAAAGGCCAATGTAAGAAAACAGTAAGTCTCCAGTGCAGTTAAACTTGAAGGGGTAACTAGGTGTTAATGGTTAGGGACCCAGCCTATACAGGACTGGGAGGCTCAGTTTACCAGGCAAGTTTCTGAGCTCTTACTAGGCACCAGATCTTGGCCTGGATCCTGGGTGGTGGTGGGAGAGATCCAGAGATAATAATGCTAATGACGATGATGAAAACAGTAGCATGTGCTGAGCACCGACTGTGTGCCAGAAGTTGTGCTCACTCCTTTATTCCCTAAAAAGTAGGGGCTCCATAAATACTTGTTGGTCAACTGCTCACTGGCCACCTCTCTGCTCCTTGGATGCACCTCAGGGCCTTTGCACTCACGCTTTACTTGGAAGGCTCTTATTCTAGGTATTTGCCTGGCTGGTTCCCATACCTCCTTGAGGTCTTTACTCCAATGTCACCTTCTCTGTGAGGTTTCCTTGACCACCTAATCTAAAACAGCAATCCATTCCTGTTTCCCTTTCTCCACTTTACTTTCCCCCCTCAGCACTACCTAGCGTCCTGTGTTTTACTGATGTGCTATTACCTGGTCTCCCTTGCTGGCATGAGAAGTCCCCAAGGATAGCGATCTTGAGCTGCTTGTTCATTGCTGTAGTCCCCTTGCCTGGGTCATATGCTCAAATTTGTCCGATGTGTGAATCAGGAGCACTCGTCTCATACTAAAATCATACTTTCTGGGTCAGTTACCGACGCAACAATAAGCATTAAGGATAGTGTGGTGAAATGAAGCCCACGAGGTTTTGCCCTCTAGAGATCCATGGCCTAGTGGGGATCGGATATTACCCTAATTACTTAATGATCTCCATTCTGCTGAAACAGACCATGCTGGGTGCTTTACCAATATTCTTTCACTGAAATCTTACCACAATTCTAGACCATTGGTGGTACCGTAAGCCACAGTTTATGGATGCTATTTTAATTTTATCTAGTGCTGAAAATATCCAGCTAGGCTCTGCATTATAGAAGGGCTGGCTTTATTTAGTTGGCACACATTAATGACCATTATGTATCTGAAGCTTACAGTGATCATGGTCTCTTTCATTTTTGTCATCTCCCATGAATCCTGCAAAGTATTCATCTTCCTCTACAAATGAGGAAATTGAGGACCAGAGACGTTAGGTAACTTTCCAGAATCACACAGCCTCGTAAATCTTCCAGGGAGAATCAAACGCAATACATAGCCTTACCACTCTCCCTCATTCTGAGGAGGAGATCAAATGAAGGAGGTACTGAGGTGGGGGAGGGGACAGGTGGTCAGGGAATAGATTTTCCTAGAAGGAGGCTGCTGGGACTTCCAGATTGTCAAAGGCTGGGGAGAAGAGCTTGAACAAAGAACAAGGGCTTGTTCTGTGCGGCAGGCGGAGTGGAATTGTAGATGGGAGGGGAGGAGTAGTTCCCACCCCTTCTTCCCCTCCACCCCATTGTGCTCTGCCTGTGATAAGATGGGGGAGGTTTCTTGAGCAAGGTTGGGAGGAGGGTTTTTACAGCAACTTCTCTATCTCATTCACTAAGGAATCCACCCTAGCCATGTACCTCTTACATTTACGTGGTTAAATTAGCAACACACATTTGTTACGTGCTACCTGAACCTGTCCTACAACGTTGCATTTCTACATAATACCCACTTATACTAAACTTTCAAAACTTGGAGACTTTCCCAACAACCCACCTCCTAAAAAGCAGGTACTCTGACGGTGAGGGATGCTGAGAATCAGAAGGCATCATACATTACAGACAGTCATATCCACACAGTTAGCCATCTATCATGTGTTGAGTGTCTGTACAATCCAGGCAAACTGCCTGGCCCTAGGGATAAGCAAAGGAATTGATCAGTCTCTGCCCTGAAAGCTCTAGTATGGAGGACAGTACATAAACAGGCAATCACAATGCATCCTGGTAGGTGCTGTGACCACCTGGAGGCCGGGGCAGGGGGGTACCAGGGAGGGATGTCTTATCCAGGTTGGGGTGGGGGCAGGAGAGAAGGGTCAATGAAGCTGCGTTCCTTAGAGATTATGGCAAATTAGGGTAACTGAAGGGAAGCTCAGTCTGGCTATACAGAGTAGGAAGGGATTTGAGGGAGAAATGAGGCTAGGGAGAGAAGCAGGGGTCAGATTGTCAAGAGTTTTTACATTTTTTTTAGATTTTATTTTATTTTTATTTTATGTTTTCTCTACAGCACACATAAGGGGTAGAACGTGTCCACCAGCAGCCCGGTGAGAGGGAGCAGTTGCGGAGGGGAATTACCAGTGTCAGGTTGAGATATAGCTCTGTCCTCTTCTTCCCAGTTTGAGATTCATGATGCTCATTAAATGTCTGGATTTTATCAGAAGGCCCTGGATAAATGACTCCATCAGACTCCATTTGTTTTCTTACCGGTCTATCTACTCATGTGCTAATTGGGAGTATGAGCTCTCAGATCAACTGCCTTGATTCTAGCCTTGACTCTTGCCATTCTCAAGTTGTGTCACCTTCTACAAGTTGTTCCCCTGGTGGGTAAACTGGATCAGTACTACTATGGCACCTCCATCAAAGGCTCACTCAGGCTGGAAGGAGGTAATAATGCATGTTAAGCTCCTGGCATAATGCCTGGCATATAGTAAGTGATCAGTAAATGGTGACTTTTGTGGTCCTGCAGGTCCCCTGCAGCCTAATTGTATTAGCGATCATCCTCTTGGTCATTGCCAGCCCCATCATCCTTGTCAATCCCATCATCATCGCCATCATTGTCACCCCTCACACCATCATTCCCAATATCATAATGATACTGCAATTCTAGGAGGTCATTCCTCACCGGGTTCCTCCCCTCCACTGTCCCTCCTTGTGGTCCTCTTATGAAAGGGAAGGCCCTACGTAGAGGGATTTGACTCACATGAAATTCATTACATTTACTGAGCTCCTACTATGTGCTGGACATTGTGTTCTAGGTATTAGAGAACACAAGACTGAGCTCAATAAAGTTTTCAATAAAGTGGAACTCACACTCTAATGAGAAGAGACAGACAATAATAATTAAATGAGCAAATATGCAGTTTGTCGGAGAAAAACAAATACTACAGAGAACAATGAAGCCAGGGAAGACAGAGTACCTTGGGTTGGACAGTTGTTACCTTGCATTTTCCAAGAAAGAATTCCTCTCCTTCATGGAGCTACAGCATTTGGAGCTGGGGAGCTCCTGGGGGTGGGGACCACTGAGGCCATTTCCTAGCACTCCAGAGCCAACTACAAAGGAGGCCCCACCTCTAACACACACCCTATTTGCAGGGCAATCAGGCCCATGTCTTGGCCTCTGGGGGTCTTGTTAACCAGGAACTGAGAAGAGGCAATCCACAGTAAGTAACAGGGGATTTCTTTTCTTTTCTTTTTGCTTTTCTTTTCTCTCTCTCTGTCTTTCATTTTTTACGATTTTATTTATTTGACAGAGAGAGAGAGAGAGCACAAGCAGGGGGAGTAGCAGGCAGAGGGAGAGGGAGAAGCAGGATCCCCACCAAGCAGGGAGCCTGATGTGGAACTCGATCCCAGGACCCTGGGATCGTGACCCAAGCTGAAGGCAGTCATTTGACCAACTGAGCCACCCAGGCGCCCTAACAGGGGTTTTCTGCTTCGGCATTCCAACAGAAATACAGAAAACCAAGAGGGCTGCAGGCCTACAAATCTCTATCTTATAATTCATGGTCCATGAAGCCTGAGGATGTTCAGAAGTGTCTTACACAAGCTGGGAGAAAGGAAGAGATGTCTCTAGCTCTCCCGCCTCTTCTCCACCCCCATTCCTGACCATCTAATATGCTTTAGGGAGGAAGAAGAGGACAAGGGAGAGAGGTGAAAAACTCGGGGGAAATCAGGGAAACCTCCTCCACATACATGCTGTGCTGATTCAGAGGATGGGCTGGGAGAATGGAAATCTTCCTACCCTAGAAGATTCGAGGAGCACTCATCTCCTCTGGGTGCAGCCAAACACCACGGCAGAACCACACTTCAGAGGAAAACACTGCCGCTTTCTCAGGTCAAACACATCAGAGCTTGTGGTCTATAAGCCGCATATGGTGCTGAGAGTGCCAAGAAATAATGATGAAAGAAAATGGTTGAAATCTAGACATAGCAGCTCTGTGTAGCTCTGCTTTTGCTCAGCGACTCTGCAAGTCGTATTAGTTACCCTCTAGTCCCTGAGCCCTGCTATGTGCCCACGTGTCATATGCTGTCTCTCAGCGACCCAGTGAGGCAGTTCTTATTACCCACCTCTCACAGATGAAGACACAGAGGTTCAGAGAGGTCATGCTCTCCAGTCAGTCATGGAAGCTGAATTTGAACCCACATCAGTTTATTTGGGAGCCCGTGTCTTAACCATTATACTTCACTACCTCCCAGAGCAAAGGGTCAGGAGGGAAACATTGAAAATAGCAGCACTCCCCTCCCCCACCCGCTAGGCTTCCGGTGCTCAGCAGAGGCAGAAAATTGAGAAACCTTCCATGCGGTCTGTCCTAAGGTCTGTCTCAACTTTAGGAAATGTAAATATTTAATTATTTCTGATACTGGATATGACTATTTTCCCCTAGGAAATAGATTCATAGAGTAAGAAAGGTCTTAAGAGATGCAGAAGAGCTGACCTTGAAATCCACAGAGAAGGTTAAGTACACTTCTCAAGGTCACAGAGTTAGGTTGATAGCAAAACTAAGGTTAAAAGAGCAGTGCTCCCGTCTCCCATCTCCCAGGCCAGAGCCTGGCGGAGCCCCCAAAGCTGCTTTGCAGGTTATCACTGCTCTGCCCTAACAGATGACTGCTTGAAGGAAGGTGGCTGCTTTGTTTGCACACTAGAGATTTTAAACATAAGCTGGACTCAGCTGAATAATTTTTAAACAAGGCTCTTCTAGCACCTTTTGATGAGTTAGTCTCTGCCATCTCCTTTCCTAGGTCATGTGCTCTTTTGAATGAGGAGATCCCTACTATTTCTCCTTGTATTTAGCTGCAGTGGATGTTCCTGTCTGTCTGGGGCAGTTGGTTGTATTTCTAGTTCAGAGTCTGCTGTAATTTACTCTGGCCTCCCATACTAATACTGACTCTTCTGCCTGCCTGGCTGGCTTCTACCGACCTCTGCAATCTGGACCCATTCCACCGAGCTCATCTTTTTCTTCCCTGTGTCGTGACACACACCACTTGCCAGATTGGAGCCCTGGGCTCACCCTTTTCCTGTGGCAGAAATATCCTCCCTGCTCTTCCCCTGTGCAACTCCACTCTTCACGGGTTTGCTCAGATCTTCCTGCCCCAGATTTTCCCATGTACCTACAGCCCTGAGCTAAGCTCCCTTTACATTTATTTTCTCAAGCACATAATTTGGCCCTCAAAATGTTTCCACGCATTCCTCCAAATGTAATGCAGGCCCCTTGAGGGCAGGCCCACATGTTCATTGGTTCCCTGGAGATTTTTAAAAGCACCTCACATGGTGAGATACAAAGAGGAAATATAAGTGATGGTTGCTTCTTGTCCGGGAGGAGGGGAGACTAGTACTTTGCAGACATCTGTGTGGTGCATATTGGACCCTCCACACAGGTTTGTCACATTGAACTAACATATACGATGCCTCTTATTGCAACTATTTGCTATCTCTAAGTGTCATGAGAGGTGACGTATAGGGAAGGCAACACGAAAGAAGTGGCATTTGAACTGGGCCCTAAAGACAAGGAACGTGACTTTAAAAACAGAATCGGCAGAAGAAACATTTTCCTACAGCCCACTGTCAGGTACACACACGGCCAGGCACACACAACACATCAGGTTCAGGGGGGAAAGCAGGGAGTTCTGTCCCTGCCCCAGCACCAACTAGCCTTCCTGAGAGTGGGCAGGTTGCTTAACTTCCACACCCCCTCCCTTACCCTTTCCACTCCAAAGCAGGATGGGCTTTGGAAGACGTCAAGTTTCAAATCATAGCTGAATGACCTTGAGCCAATCAGTTGGGATAGGGGCTCAGTTTCCTTCCAATAAAACAGGTAAAATAATCTTGCCTTGCAAGATTTTTGTGAGGTTTTAAGAACATATTTCAATTGCTAAATGCAGAGCTTGGCGTTGTTATATTTCCTTCTACCAGAGTAGGGGTGACAACCCCGAATCGGCCTCCCTCTCCTTGCGACGCCCAGGGTTTCCCAGCGCACAGCACAGAGCCTGTCCCTCGTAGGTGCTGCGGATAAACTGCAGGACTCCTAAAGAGAAAATGGGAGTTTAAAGAGCTTCAGAAAAAAAAAGTAAACAGCATCGACAGTGGACTGCCCAGGGAAGGGGGATGCTCAATAACTGTGTTTCTTTGAATAGACTTTCTGCAGTCCAAGAATCTCTGCTAACTCTCCTTCAACATGCCTCCGCGGAGCCAGCTGGTTTCTCGACAGCTCGCTCTGCCTCCGCCTTCAAACCCCAGTTAAGAGTCAAGGCCCCGGGCGCCTGGGTGGCTCAGTGGGTTAATGCCTCTGCTTTCGGCTCAGGTCATGATCTCAGGGTCCTGGGATCGAGGCCCGCATCGGGCTCCCTGCTCAGCGGGGAGCCTGCTTCCCCCCTCTCTCTCTCTCTGCCTGCCTCTCTGCCTCCTTGTGATCTCTCTCCCTCTGTGAAATAAATAAATAAAATCTTTAAAAAAAAAAAAAAAAAAAAAAAAAAAAAAAGAGTCAAGGCCCAACTCCGGTCGGGCTGGGAGGATGGGATGGGGGGGGCGGGATTTCCCCCAGTCCGAGGAGAAAAGATGGGGAGGCGTGGTCCGGTTCCCGCCTCCTTACTCCCACTCCCAGGGGCAGGGCTTCTGGGCGCCCCCCTTCATTTCCTCTCTCTCGACAGGTCGAAGGGAGGGGACTCGAACTTGGCCCATGGCAAAAGCTTAACCGCAGCTCTCCTCCCTCCACCCGCCTGGCCACCCCCACTTCAGCCGCCTATCCCTGGGTCCCTCGTGGCCCCCTCTCAGTCGCCAGTCCCGGCCCCCCATCGGCCCAGCCCTGCGCCCCTCCCTTCGGCCACCTCGACTCCCGGCCCCCGCCTCGGTAGACCCAGGCCAGCAGCCCTCCCTAATTCGGCGCCTCCCGCCCCCTCCCACTCGGCCACTTCGGTCGCCTGCCCCGGCCTCCATAGACCCCGCTGGGACACCCTGCC
>LNAC01000340.1:1292022-1311054 GCA_002007465.1 Ailurus styani
TGTGTCAAAAAAAAAAAAAAAAAGTAGACATACTCCTGGAGTATAATCACTAGCCTCTCATTTCCTCCCTCTCATCCACCCAGTTACCAATCAATCACAAAATTTATTGAAGTCCGATGGTGATGTGGCTGCATGTTGGCCCTGTGCTGGGGGTGGGGGGCCTGGGGGGAGGGTACCAAGGTGCAAAAAGGCACAAATGCTGTTTGCAAAGCAGCACGTAAGGAGGTTTCAGTGGAGGGTCACTGCTGTGTGAGTTCAGAAGAGAGAGGGTGTGGAGTTTGCCAGGCCCTTATCCCCGTGGCCAGGGCAGTGGTCGTGTAGACCTCGCTGGTGGTCAGGAACTGTTGAGAGGAGTGGAGAGAGGCAGGGGCGCTGTCTCGAGTGTGTTGAAGGAACAGCAGCTGGCTGTCCGGCCTGTTGCAGAGCAACATTTGGGAAGTAGTGAGATGGGAGATCGAAGTTGAGGCCCAGATCGGGGAGGTCTTGAATTGCGCTTGAAGAAATTGGGCTTTACTCTCTCTGCTGCTCCCTGCTTCTCCCTTATTCCCTCCTCCCTGGCTCCTGCCTCTTTTCTATCAAAGCTGTGTGTAGATTACTTTCCACGTTGGGGCTGAGTTTTCCCATCAGCACAGCGAGGGGAGGGCTCTGTCCAGATTTTTAAGCATCCACCTGGCTGTACGCTGTTGAAACAGTGTCCTTTCTTTTTAATTTAGCAGTGTAATCAAGCTGTATGTAATGCCTCGTATTTATTGTGCATTCATCTCTTTTGACTCTCACAGCAGCCCCAAGAGATGAGCAGGAGTAGACACCCTCCCTTTCGCAGATGAGAGTGAGACACGAGAAGGCAGAGTAAATGCAAGATTACACAGCTAGTAAGGGGCAGGACTAGGTTTCATACTGCACTCAGCTCCTAGGATAGTCTTAATCTTCTGTTCATCTTATTATCTCGCCTGTGCCTTGTGAGGCGTGTAGTAGCTGTTCAATTAATGCCTGGTCCAGTGATGCGGAACTCAGAACATGCCCAGAACAGTATTGAGATTTGTCACTGTGTGTGGCGACTTCTGTCCGCACCTCGGCGGTGGCCAGGAAATTAGGGATTTTGCTTTGAAGAGTGAGTGGTGGTGGCTCCTCTGACAGCCTAAGCTTGAGCCCCTTTTTAACTCTGTGATGCTTGGTGCAGGGTGGGGTTTGGTTCTGAGCAGGAACCTATACTTACAATATTATTATTCATAATTAGTATTCATTATGGGCTAGGCATCCTATTAAGGGCTCCCCAGCCACCCTCTGAGGCAGGACCCATTCATTAGCACTTTTCACAGGTGGGCCAGCTGGGCCTGGGAGCCTGCTGTGTTACTCATTCAGGGTCACACAGGGCCCCTAAGTGGGGGACCTGGGAGGGGAGACAAAGCAGTGTGACTTAAAGTACTCCACGGGGCACTCGCCTGGTCTCATCGTGCAGCTGGTCTCGGTGTTGGGAAGTGGCCCTGGTCTGCTGAATGACCGCAGCCTGGGCAGAGAAGCTGGCCTGTCCTTACATGGAAGCTTCAGCGGGCACAGTGGATGCGAGCTTCCAAAGACATTGGCAGTTCACTTGGAGGCCCATGTGGCCCTGGCGGATCCAAGGTGGCAAAGTGATGGGAGGAGCAGGCGTAGGCCCAAGAGGGACAGCTGAATGAGATGAGAGGCTGTTTGTGGAAGAGTGAGTTCACCGGTGGTGGTTCCTTGTTTTCTCCCTGACTCTGGAGGAGTCAGAGCTTCTGAGGGTGGGCAGCATCTCCTCCAGGCACTGAGTGCACTTCGAACAGGCTTCTGCTTGAGCTTCTTTCTGGAGGTTAAGAGCTCAGGTGGTGACATCACAGGTTCTGGGATTTTGGTGCTCAGCCTGACCACTTTGCAGTCTCCTGGTTTGTAAACTGGAGATCAGTGGGAACCACCCACTCAGGCGATTATTACGAAGTAGTTTGCCAATTTTTTGGTATACAGGAAGTGCCCTGTTGAACGGCAGCCACCACTGTCTCGCCCGGAGCTATGAGCTCCTCGAGTGCAGGGATCCTGTTCTAGCTATTATTTTTCTCTGGTGTTCTGCCCCACCATTTAGTGGCTACCCCATAGGTGTTGGGGGAACAGATGCATCCATTGCATATTGATTATAATGGGGTCTTCGCATGTAAAGATGTACAGCTCACAGCACTGTCAGCAGGGGGGCGAGTTCTGTATTCTTTTCATAGTGTTGGGGGTTGCTGTGTTTGGTTTCGTCCATAATTTCTGATCTAGTCCCCTTCCTCGCCATTTGTTAAGAGCCAGCCCATATTAGGGGTGACAGTGATCACAGGGGAAATGATCCAGCTCAGTCTTCACCAGGCTTTGCACTATTAATTAATTAATCCCTGCTTCATTCAGAAAACACTGAAGAACGCCTGCCGTGTTGCAGGTACTCTGCTCACCCGTCTGTGCCTCTGTTCTGAGTGCTCTGCACAGCAGGCAGGTGCTGTGATTGAATAACTTAGTTTTGGAGATGAGTTTTCCCTGGTACCTTCTCCAAGTACCCTTTATGACTCGGGTTATATTGAATTGAACAGGGAAATTGTCTAGTATTCTGGAGTCCCTGAAAACCTTATTCTAATCTGTCTGAAAATCACAGACTATTGGAAACTGAAAGGGACTTTAGAAACTATTTGTTAATAGACGAGGAGTTGAGACCTGGAAAGTGAGTGACTTACTTGTGCTCCCAGAGCTGGTTTTAGGTGGGGCTGGAACCAGAGCCCCATTCTCATTTCAGTAGCTTTTCCCCTTCGGCTCGGGGCTAAGGATGGTCTCAGAATCTCCTAACTCCTGAGCTACTCCCAGAAGAAAGATTAAACAACAGTGAAGACTATGGCTGCCGTTTGTTGGTCATTTGCTATGTGTCAGAGGTACAATGGAAACTTTAGATCCCTTCACTTGCTCAATCCTCGCAAGAGCCTATGAGTCAGATACCAGTTTGTTCCCATCCTGCAGCTGAGGCAACCAAGGCACAGACGTGCTGAGTAACTTGCCCAGGATCACACAGCTAAGAAGTGTCCAAGCCAAGATTCGAACATAGGCAGTCTGGGTCCAGAACCCATGCTATTTTATTTTTTACCTTATTGCCATGGTATTCAGTTGTAAACAGAAGAGATCAGTACAACGAACCCCGTTTTCAATAATGCTCTTTTTTTTTCTTTGCTATTCTTGTTTCATTCCATCACCACCTCTTCCCTCCCCTTTTGTTTTGCTCTTTCTGGGCTGGAGTCAGAGCAGGGTCTCCGAAGCCTTCCCTTCCACCCTTTGTCGGGTGCCCACCTGGTCTCTCTTGTTCTCAGATGCTCTGGGTGTTGGGAAATAGCCCAGGTGTGCGGAATGGCTGCAGCCTGGGCCGAGAGGATGGCGTGTCCTGAGTTGGGAGGTTCCGCGGGCACTGGGGTGGGGAGGGCAGACCCTCTGGAGGGCCCGCATGGCTCTGGGCAGCCCAGAGGATATCGAGCCAGGACCTAATTTTGACTGATATGTTAGTTCACCCCAAGTATTTCAAGATTTATTTCTAACAAATAGGAGCTCCTTCTCTTCCCTTTCCTTTTGGCAAAACACAGTATATTATACCTAATGAAGGTAATGGAAATGCTTGCTTCTCATCTAATAACTAAGTCAAAATCAGATTTCCCTGACCCCCTTAAAAATATCTTTTATAGTTGCTTTGTTTGAATCAGGATCCATATATAAGTCCACATGTTATGTTTGGTTGATGAATATCTTAGATGTCTTTTTAATGTGTAATAGTTTCCTGAATTTTCCCCTTTATTCTTTTTTTTTTTTAAGATTTTATTTATTCATTTGACAGAGACAGCAAGAGAGGGAACACAAGCAGGGGGAGTGAGAGAGAGGGGAGCAGGCTTCTCGCCGAGCAGGGAGCCTGATGCGGGGCTCGATCCCAGGACCCTGGGATCATGACCTGAGCCGAAGGCAGCCGCTTAACAACTGAGCTACCTAGGCGCCCCGTGACTTTCCCCCTTTAAAAATGCCATTTAATTATCGAAGGTCCTGGTTCTTTGTCGTGTAGGATTTTCCACATCGTGGGTTTGGCTGATTGCACCCTCGTTGCATGTTTTTCTCTTGCATGTTACTGTGAATTGGTGGTTAGAGCCAGAAACTTGAGAGAGTCAAATTCTTTTTTTTTGGGGGGCAAGAACGCATTTTGGGTGGCTCTGTGTGCCAGTAGTCCCCAGCCTGTGAGGCTCAGCTCATCAGACCAGCTCCCTGGAGAGGTTCCAGGTCAGACCTTGGTTAGCGGAGGATTTATTTAGAGTGAGTGTGTCATGGCAAACAGGAGCATAATGTGATCACAAAGCCAGAGAATGCTAAGGGAACATCTGGCCCAAGTCACATTTTCGGGTGAGGACAGGGACTTGGTCAGGGCCGCCCAACTGGAAGTGGCAAGCTAGACACCTGAACCTTTGTCTCTGGCCTCCCAGGCCAGGGTCTCCATGTGTCTCAGCTTTTTTCCTGTGAAAAGTGGTAAGATTTTTCAATTGCAGGAGCTGGAAACTCAGCCCAACTGGCTTAAAGAGGGAGGGAGGGAGGGAGGGAGAGAGAGAATTTATTGGCTTAAACTAAGAAGTTCAAGAGCAGATTCCTTCAGGTATAGCTGTACCCAGAGATGCAGATTGTATCTTCAGAACTCAGTCTTGCCCGTCTCTCAGCGATGCTTCCACTGTGCTGGTCTGATGCGTAGACTGGCTTCGTGGGCCAGTCCCAGCCTCTCCAGGCTTCCCTCATCCTATAGCTTGCCATCGCAGTAGAAAAAGGTTTTCTTTACCACTAGTCTTGGAATCGACTGACCGGCCTTAGGCCCATCCCTGGGCTAATCACAGTGGCTTCAGGAGGGGGACCCCTGGAGCACTTGGAAAAGGGCCTTTAGGTTGGTCCCCCAAAGCCACATGGACTGTGTGTGGAGGGAAGGTTCTCCAAGGTCAGTTGTTGTTCCGGTCCAGAAGAGGGACCCGAAGCTGGGCAGACAAAAAGAAGTACAGCTGTGTTGCATATAACTCATCAGCTCTTCCCGGCAATTAACATGTGGATTTTGGTTCCAGGTGCAGTCCCTTCAAGCCACGTTTGGGACTTTTGAGTCCATCTTGAGAAGCTCCCAGCATAAACAAGACCTCACGGAAAAAGCTGTGAAGCAAGGGGAGAGTGAGATCAACCGGATCAGTGAAGTTCTGCAGAAGCTCCAGAACGAGATTCTCAAAGACCTCTCCGATGGCATCCACGTGGTGAAGGATGCCCGGGAGCGGGACTTCACGTCTCTTGAGAACACGGTGGAGGAAAGGCTGACGGAACTCACCAAGTCCATCAACGACAACATTGCCATCTTCACCGAGGTCCAGAAGAGGAGCCAGAAGGAAATCAACGATGTGAAGGCAAAGGTTGCCTCTCTGGAAGACTCTGAGGGGTACAAGCAGGATTTGAAAGCCTTGAAGGAAGCCGTGAAGGAAACACAGGTCTCTGTGAAGTCCAGAGAAAAGGACATCGAGGCCCTGAGAAGCACCCTCCAGACCTTGGAGTCTGACGTCTACACCGAGGTCAAGGAGCTGGTGAGCCTCAAGCAGGAGCAGCAGAAGTTCAAGGAAGCGGCCAATTCGGAGCACCTCACCTTGCAGGCCCTCACAGAGAAGCTTCTCCAGTCCGAGGAGGTCACCTCCCGCCTTCCTGAGGAGATCAGGAGACTCAAGGAGGAGCTGCGCCACCTGGAAACGGAGGCCCTCAGGCCGGAAGGGGATGGGGTTTACAAACACTCGGACTCCTTAGCCGCGCTCCAGGAGAAGAGTCAGGGATTGGACTCCAGGCTCCAAACCGTGGAAGATGGCGTGGACACCGTGCAGACGGCCTCTGCCAGGCACAGCGAGAACCTGGAGGCCCTGCTGGCCAAGAGCGAGGAGCACGAGCGGCGCCTGGCCGCCCTGCAGGAGCGCGTGGCGGGCCTGGGCGCCTCGGAGGCCGACGTGGGTGGCCTGGCCAGCACGGTGAGGAGCCTGGGCGAGGCCCAGCTCTCGCTCTACAGCGACGTGGAGGAGCTGAAGAGAAGCGTGGGCGAGCTCCCCAGCACTGTGGAGGCTCTCCAGAAGGTGCAGGAGCAGGTCCATACGCTGCTGGGCCAGGACCCGGCCCGGGCGGCCCCCTTGCCTCAGGACTTCCTGGACAGACTCTCTTCTCTAGACAACCTCAAAGCCTCAGTCAGCCAAGTGGAGTCGGACTTGAGGATGCTCAGGACTGCCGTGGACAGTTTGGTCGCCTACTCAGTGAAAATAGAAACCAACGAGAACAACCTGGAATCCGCTAAGGGCTTGTTAGATGACCTGAGAAATGACCTGGATAGGTTGTTCTTGAAAGTGGAAAAGATTCACGAAAAAGTCTGAGTGAATTGCGTGTGCAGGGTGCAGAGTTAATCCAGTTTCTCATGACCAAAAAATGGGTTGTTTTGTCCCATGCGCCCTACCCCCCAGGTTCTTGTCCCCTCTTAAAAAACAGCGGACACCCCCCCCTGCCCCGCCCGGAACACCAAGGCATTTTATATTTTTGTGCCCAATTAATTTATTTACGATTATTACCACACATCATTGATTTCTCAAGTTTTCTGCTTCTGCTTTTGGTTGGTTTCCTCAAGGCCCGGCCCCTGCCAATCAGAGGGACCTTCTAGGAGGGACGGCTCTAGTGTCAGATATCCTTCAACTGAGGATTAGCAGAAGCAGATCAAGTGTAACCTCACAAAACCTTGCCTGCCTGGCAGATTTCAAGTAAAAAAAGTGGGGGGAGGAGGCACTTTTCTTTCTCATTCTCTTTAAGGAAAACTAATTTTACTTTTTTTTTTTTTTAAAATACTTTCGGCCCAAGTTTTCAGGAGCTGCCACTCACTTCTTGTCTTCCACTTTAAACTGGTTAAAACTCCCAAGTGTCAGCTCTGATTTGGGAGGGGGACCAGCCCCGCGGTTTTTAGTTGATAAGAACCAGCTGCTTGACTTAATTGGCCACCTCCCACGGTGTGGGGTGTCTTTTCCATTCCGGAATCATCTCGTGATCTCAAAGGTAACTATGCAAAGAATCCAGGTGGTTCTGAACGTGAAGGCGCAACACCTCACAGAGTCCCCTGTGGCCGGCCTGCGTCACCTCTTGGTAGGGTCCCCAGATAACACATAGGTTTAGAATCCTGGAAAGGGGGCTCCTTGGAATCTTTCAGGAAGTGTGTGACCAGAGCGGTCCACAAAGGCACAGGCTGTCGTCTCTCCCCGGGGAATGGAGGCCACGTGTTTTTATTTTCCCTTGATGTCCATGGAAGAGGTTTGCTGTCCCAGCAGACCCCCCCTCTGTCAGTGAGGAGGAATGTGCATTTTCTGTAGTTTTTTGCTGTTTCCCTTCGAGCTGTACTGTTCTTAAATGGCTGTCTTGCCTTTCAAAAAAGAAGAAAAAAAGAAAAAAAAGAAAATTAAGAGAAAAAAAGGTTAGTTTACTGTGAAATGAACTGTATGGCTTATTTACAGTATTTTTAATTCTTAATAAACACTTGAGCTTTGTTACGACTTTTCTAGAGTGGTGGCTTTCTGAGAATTTAGCAATTGCGATGTACTTTGTAAATTAGATTAGAAAGATCGGCAAGTTTTCGATTTTAAGACTTGCAATTCTGAAAGCAAGGTGGCCTCATTCTTAGGCCTGGGGACATATCTTTGATGGACTGTTTGTACGTTTGGTTATAAGTTTTCGCCTGACTCCCAACTCTTAGCTACAGCAGAATCTTCAGGAACTTCACACAATCCCTGGGCCCGCCCCCAGGGATTCCGATTCAGTGGGTGTAGAAAGGGCTGGCATTAGCGTCTCAAAGGCTCCCTGCTGATTGGAAAGTGTTCGAGAACTGCTGTCTTAGACCACCTGAAGTGACCTGCAGCCTCCGGTTTCCTTGGGGAAACTTGATTTCAGATGCTGTTCATTGAGTCCCTGTGTGCCGTGCCTTGTGCTAAGTAAGTCCCCTGTATCTTCCTCCTGATATTCCCCGGAGCCAGGCGGCATCATTCCACATTTTCCCCAGGGACCGCAGGCTGGCAAGCGTCCTGTAGGATTATTAGCTAGAAAGTGGCAGGGCTGAGATTCCAACCCAGTCCTGCTCTTAACTGGTACAGCAAACTCTGCCTTCCACCATCAAGAGTGCAGGACCGCCCACCCCCCTTCCAGAGCCTGAGGCTGCGGGAGCTCTTTCCTCCCAGGACGTGGAGGGAGAGGAGGGCCTGAGTGCAACCGTGGCCTCCCGCTCTCTTTTTCTGGCCGGAGGGCCCCTCATACCTGAACTCGTTGGTCAATCATTCTGGGTCCCTGAGGCAGCATCCCTCTAGGGCAGCACAACTGTAGCTGATGTTTTTCTTTTTCTTTCTTTTTTTTTAAGATTTTATTTATTTATTTGACAGAGGAGACACAGCGAGAGGGACACAGGGACACACAAGTGGGGGAGTGGGAGAGGGAGAAGCAGGGTCTCCCACAGAGCAGGCAGCCTGATGCAGGACTCGATCCCAGGACTCTTGGATCTGACCTGAGCCAAAGGCAGAATGCTTAACGACTGAGCCACCCAGGCGCCCCTAGCTGATGTTTTTCCAAAGCAGTTTGCAAATCAGGATGGGCCCTTTATTGGTGTTAGAAATAATCTAGAATTTTATTTTTTATTTATTTNCACACAAGTGGGGGAGTGGGAGAGGGAGAAGCAGGGTCTCCCACAGAGCAGGCAGCCTGATGCAGGACTCGATCCCAGGACTCTTGGATCTGACCTGAGCCAAAGGCAGAATGCTTAACGACTGAGCCACCCAGGCGCCCCTAGCTGATGTTTTTCCAAAGCAGTTTGCAAATCAGGATGGGCCCTTTATTGGTGTTAGAAATAATCTAGAATTTTATTTTAAAGTGGACGAGTTGGTAGATAAAACTAGTTTAGTGACCAGTTTTGCCCTCCTTTGTGGAGGGTGCTGGCATAAACTTCCATGCTTGGGAAAATGAAATTTTGGTTTCTTTTCTGGTTGGTTGATTGTATCAGGCATTTTCTTGATCTTCCTCTTGACACCACTTCTGCAGTCTTTAATCTCAGTGGAGTGGTTTAATAGATTTATTTTTTTAAGAAGAATTTATTGGGGCGCCTGGCTGGCTCAGTCGTTAAGTGGCTGCCTTCGGCTCAGGTCATGATCCCTGGGTCCTGGGATCGAGTCCCGCGTCGGGCTCCCTGCTCTGCGGGAAGCCTGCTTCTCCCTCTCCCACTCCCCCTGCTTGTGTGTCCCTCTCTCACTGTGTTTCTCTCTGTCAAATAAATAAATAAAATCTTAAAAAAAAAATTATTTATTTGAGAGCACGCTAGCGGGGGGGGGGGAGGAGCAGAGGGCTCTATCCTACCACCCTGAAATCCCCACCTGAGACAAAATCAAGAGTCCTACACTCAACGACTGAGCCACCCAGTGCCCCTAATAGATTGTCATTGAATATTATAGTAGAACACCTCTAAGGGTTGGAGAAATAACCACATTTAAATTCAGACGGTGAAAATAAAAAGGATGCATTATGAATTCACATATTCCTGATGGTGGGGCAGTTAAGAGTAGATCTTACTCCAGGTAACAAACACAATTCAGTCTTATTCCTGTGTCTGCTCATTCCTTTATTCAGTGAACATTACTGAGCGCACAGCCAGTCATTTGCCAAGTGAATTCTGGAGGCACGGGATGGGATCCTTGTCCTTGGGGCCTATGGCGCAGCGGAGGCGATGGTCAGTCAACTGGTCTATGTCCTAGGGAGTCACGGGTGCTATAATCAGATGTAACGGGACACAGAGAGGGGACTGGTCCGTTCCGCCTCACTTCAGCTGGGATGAACAGGCTTGCAGAGGCCCACGGCAAGTCTCGGAATGCCTCCACGCAGGATGGGAACCTTCAGGAAACCGGGCGCCCCGCCCCTTGTCCGGGGAATAGACACAAGGTACTGACGATATTGATTGGACTGCAGACGATCCCACACCGGGGTAAGAGACGGCAGCGAGATTCCCCAGGAGAGACTGTCAGCACACGGTTTCTGAAACCGGCGATGATGCCAGTGATGACACCTGGTGGCCGTGAGGGTGAAGGGAGGCACGGGAGGGGGAGAGGGACGAGCTCAGCACAGCATCTGGCACATAGAGCTCCAGGGCTGTCCTGCCAGAGCTTTCGGACTCCTCTCTCCCTGCCAACTGGCTTCATCTGCTGTGCACTCTGCTGGTAGGTGCACTGACCAACTGAACCACTCCTCACCTCAGCGCCTTTGCATACACTTCTTCCTTCTACCCAGAGTTCCCTACTTCCCTGAACCTGAATCACAGGCTGAATTTGGGAGATCCTTCTACAAGCTCTTACATTCCAGGCTTCTCACTATGAAAGGGCTCCTCCCTCTGCATTCTGACCGCCCTCTTGTCTGATGGTGCACTCCATGGGTGATAGGGTTGTATTTTCTGTATCCACAGCACTATCACCGTGCTTGGCCCATATCAGTAACAAGAAAAATAACATTTACTGAGTACTCACTACGTGCCAACCTCTGTTCTGAGGGTGCGTAAGGATTCACTCATTCGATTGTTGCAGCAGTCAAGGAAGGCCTATTGCTAGCCCCATTTTCCAGGTGGGGAAACTGAGGCATGGAGCAGTTAAATAATTTGTTCCAAGTACTTACTTGTCACAGCTAGTAAGTGGTAGAGCCAGATTTAGAACTCAGTGGCCTTAACTCAAAAACTGTGCTCTGAACTACTGTAGACTGGTTTCTTTTTCACTTAAAACACCCAGCTTTTGGGGAGGGGGTGACTTTTCATTGAAGTACGACTTGGCATGGTTTAAGGCTTGCACATCTAACGTAGATGTAGGTGATTGGAGTTTTACATGTTACATCCCATACTAACCCCCAGATGAAGATACACAACATTTCCGGCACACCAGAGACTCCTTGGGCCCAGTGGTCAATAACCCCCAAAGATAACTACTATCCTGGCTGCTTTGCCCATTTTCGAATTTCATATAAATGGAATCATGCCATGTAAGACCTGGGATTCGTTAAGAAAGGGAACTTTAAGAAGATATATTTCACATGCCATAAAGTCCACCCTATTAAAATATACAACTGTTCTTAGTATATTCACAGAAGGCTGGACCCATTCCTATCGTGATCAGTCTTGCCCTTGTTACGTATTAAAAAATATGCAGCACGTAGGTGTTCAATAACACAAGTGGCTATTGGGAGAGTGAGACTCCCCGCGGAACAGGGGACGTGCTGTGTAGTCACACACAGCATGACACATGCATGGGTAGGAGGGGCTGATGCGGTCCTGGACTTTGTGGTGGCCTGCCCAGCATCCAGTTCTCCTTTGGGTGGTAGCAATTCCCCTAGTTTTCTTCAGAGAATCACCCCTTCCCTACCATAGGTCCATCTGGCTCTGCGACTGACCTCAATGAGCCCATGACCCAGTTTTGGCCAATAAGAAATCCCGTTCTCCTGGTCTGATTTGTTCCAGATGAACACAGGTCCACTGACAACTGCTGGAACTTTCTAGAAAGGGGTGTCCTCTGTCCACTGGGGCTGCCAAGCTGGCAGGGCATAAGCCCAGGGCCACTAGGGGCCAGCCTACTTGAGGAGACCACTGAGAAGGAAGCCAGTGTTGAAGAAAGCAGTGCTTAGACATGATAACATTCAGGTTCCTGATGACATACTTTGAACACTTGGATCCATTGGTGCCTACAGCTCCAGAGGCCACGTTCTCTCCCACACAGGATCTTATACATCTTTCACATGTATATAGTTGACATGGAGTCAGGTAAAGAATGGGCATAACAGCGCTGCTTATGACTAAAAAAACTGGAAACACCTAAAGAGTCTGGCATCCCCACCAATCAATAACTGCAGCGTCATTTGTTCATACAACGGACCTCAAAACAGTAATAAGAAGGAATAAATCAGAATCCTATATATCAGTGCAGATAAATCTTTCAACGAAAATGCTGAGTGAAAAAAAGCTGGAAGAGAAAATACACAGTACAAAAAGTTGCATGTAAATGTAAGAAACCACGCAAAATAATAGTATGTATTTTAGTAAAAACATCAAGAAATGATCAGGAGACAGAACATCCAAATGTGGGTTGTTTGATTTCTTAGGCTAAGTAGGGGCTTCTTGGGCGTTCATGATATCCTTCTTAGTGCCTTTCCTCTCTCAACATTTTATCATGAAAATTCAAACAGAAAAGTTGGAAGAATTGTCCCGTGAGCACTCGTGAATCTACGATTTAGCACAATGAACATTTTGCTATATTTGCTTATCCTGTATATCTCCATCTCCCTGTTTTCTTGATACCTTTCTTTTTTTTTTTTTAAAGATTTTATTTATTTATTTATTTGACAGAGAGAGAGAGGAGGAAGCAGTCTCCTTGCTGAGCAGGGAGCCCGATGTGGGTCTCGATCCAAGGACCCTGAGATCATGACCTGAGCTGAAGGCAGAGGCTTTAACCCACTGAGCCACCCAGATGCCCTCTAGATACTTTTCTGTATGCCAGAAACATTTTGTCATTAAAACTTGTCAAAACGGGCAGGGCACCTGGGTGGCTCAGCGGGGAGTCTGCTTGTCCCTTTCCCTGCCCCTGCTTGTGTTCTCTCACTCTCAAATAAATAAATCTAAAATAACCCCAAAACCAAAAAACAAAACCTTTTTTAAAAGGGGGGAAGAAACACAGGGAAAAACTCACATTTTTAGAAAGGTTTTATTCATTTGTTTGTTTTAGAGCCACAGAGACAGACAGACTGCACACGAGTGAGGGAGGGGCGGAGGGAAAAGGAGAGAACCTCAAGCAGATTTGGAGCTGAGTGCAAAGTCCCACCCGGGCCTCGATCCCACAACCCTGAGATCATGACCTCAGCCGACATCAGGAGTCAGAAGCCTAACCAACTGAGCCACCCAGGCTCCCGGAAAAACTCACATTTTTATTGTTTAAAATAGCATAGATCAGAACGCAGACGATGACCTCCATGAACTTGTGCAGCGCTTTATTTCAGCAGGATTAATTCCTTTCCCTAACAGGGATAGCTAAATGGCCATGCGGTGGGTCTTAGAGACCTAAGGCTAAAAGGGGTTCCGATCTAACATCTGTATTTTACAAAATGGGGAGACTGAGTCTCAGAGAGAGAGGAAGGACATTGCTCCCCACCCCAGCTCACAGAGTAACTGTGAAAGAGACAGGGCTTCCTTCCTTCTCTTCCTCCCATTATTTGTTCAGGCTCCACACCAGGCCTAAGCAAATTTCCGAAATGCCCGGAGCAAGCCAAAGGATCAGGGCAGCTGATCTCTGGCAGGTGGTGAGAAGCATTCTGAGCGGAAGGCGAGTGGCCCCTCGGCTGTGCTGAGCTTGTGGGTCGTGAACACCCGGGGCAACACCTGTTGGGCAACGCGCTGTGAGGCAACGGCGGCCTCCCCGTGTTTAAATACGGGGCGGTGTCGTGTTGAAACCCCAGTTAGCAATCGGGTGCATCAGCCCGGCGTTCCGACGCTGACTGCCCCGCCGAGTCCCTCTTAGGAACCCGAGGTCCTGGTTTTCTCTTGGTGGATCCCCAGCTGTTGTAAGACATTGTGCAGGGTGCAAAAGTGCCTGGAATCGGGAAGCTGATCCTAGTTCTGGTCTGTTGGCTGGGTTGCCTTCTCTCTCCGGGCCTCTGTCTGTCCTCCCATCCGCAAAGGGAGAGACGGGTGTGATGCAATGATCTCCAAGTTCTCTTCCAGCAGCAGCTGTCCTTGACTTTATCATCACATGTGATTCTTCGGAATCCTTCCGTGGGCAGGAGCTTTCCCTGAGGGAGGAAGGACTAGAGGGGGTGCAGATCCCCTGGGGGGCAGGGACAATTCTGTGTTTTTTTATATTTTATTTTATTTATTATTATTTTTTGGACGATTCTGTCTTAACCAAGGCTGTATTCCTAGCTCCCATCAGCGTTGGTGCACGCAGGGCGTTCAAACCTTTTCTTTCTTATTGGGGTGGGGCAAGTGATTTGTTAAACTTGTTTCTGGAGAGAGCTGCCAGGCTGGACTGACAGCTCGTATAACCTCATATGAAAGCTGGTTTACTCTTCAGAGATGCCTGGATTCACCAGCAAGGAATCGGACGTAGTTCTTGAACTTTCAGCTGGGGAGCAGCCCCAAGTCCGTTCTGGCGGCTGTGGGAACCGGCAATGCCAATTGAAGCGAGAATTTGGCGCCATCTAGTGTCTGAGTTGGGAACCACAGGACCGATTTCTGCATTTTTTTTCCCTTTGGCTATTGTGTTTCAGATAAACCCAGTTGCACCTTTGAAATATACCAAGAAAATCCACTATTTTTTTTAAGTAGGCTCCATGCCCCATGTGGGGCTTGAACTCACAACCCTGAGATCAAAACTTGCATCCTCTACTGAGCCAGGCAGGCACTCTGAAAATCCACTATTTAAAAGATCAACGGTGTATTATTGTGTGACATAGACACCTTTGTCGTATGAATACTGTCCCTCTAATCAGCTCCCTCTGAAAAACTCAGACAATGATAAAGGGTTTTTAAGTCGAAATCCTTTGTTAGTAGTAGCTTAGAAGAGTCCTAAGGCCCTTTATCCTTCCCGTGTCCAGCTGGTTCCAAAAGGCAGACGGTGACCCTGCGGGCTCAGTCCAGTGTGGCATGCTTGGTCGTCACCATCAGCAGTAGCCACCCCTAACTGTGTATCTGTGTTTTATTTCATGAGTCAGGTTGAACACGTATTATCTCAGTTAACCCTGGCAATTTTACTAGGGAGCAAGAATGACCATCTCTGATTTGCTGGTCAGTCACTGCAGCTAAGAAAGCTTCACTAACTTGCCCTCTGGGTCAGCCAGAGGACCAGGATTCAGACTCACATTTGTTTATCTCTAACGACTGTTCTCTGTCCACTAAAAGTCACACTCCCTTTCCTATAGAGACAAAATCGGCATCCCACAATGTCCAAGGAGACAACTCTGTATGCTTCTATTGCGTGAATAATACTGGAGGTTAAGAAATTGGGTTCTGGAACCAGACTGAGTCCAAATCCCAGCCATACCATGTTCTGTCTCACATAGGAAAAGCTACTGAAGCACCCGTGCCTCAGTTTCCCTTTATAAATGGGGATGACGCTAATGATAATACCTACTTCATAGGGTTGGCGGAGATTCCACTAGTTACTACATCCAACGTGCTTAGAACAGTGCCTGCCGCATACAAAGGTGCTCAGTAAATGTGACTTAAACATTGACCATAGGCAAGCAGTTGAGCAGAGGAGGCTGAAGTGAGCCTGCCTATAGTCGGCCAGAGAAATGCACTGCTGGGATTTGAGTCTGAGCCCCCTCGGGCGGACCTGTGTCCTCTAGATTCTCACAGTTCCCGCCATGCACGCACTGCTGCTTCTGCCTCCATTCAGGACAGCCGTGTGACTCTCAAAGGCATTTGGAGTTTTGACCCTGGCAGTGAACGAGATGAGTTAATAGGAATCGTGAGCCTGAGAAATGGACCTGGTGGGCTCTTCGTGAGTCTTTTTGAAGGCCTATGACTTCACAGTTTCCTATCAGAGGAGATCTTTGGTTTCTGTCATGGTGCAGTATGGTTTCCCCTGCCAGGAACAGGGGTTCTTCTAGCCAAGAACCAAGGCCCGGGCAGCTCCTCTCCTCCAGCTCCAGGGAGCCTCGTGGCGCTTCCTTACCTCTTTGCATGGATGTCTACCTTCCTCCCATCCTTCCCTGGGAGAAACTGGGCTCCCTGAGGTAAGGAAGAGTGCAAGAGAGAGTGAGCGAGATTTGCAGAAGCACCGCCTAGAGCCTCAGGCCCTACAGAGAAAAATCTGCCCTGACAAGGTGGGTCAGAGCCTCAAGACGGTCTCCAAAACGAGCCCCAGACCAAAAGGCAATTTCCACACACTGCCACCAGAGGGCAGTGTCGTGCAGAGGACGGAGGAAGGACTGGTCCTGGGAGCTGGGGGTTCTCGTCCAGACTCTGCTTGGAAGTAACTGCGATCTGTGGACTAAGCTTGGCCCGGTTTTTCCGGGCTTTTCTAGCTTCTTTTCCGGGTTTGTCTAGCTTCTCTTCTAGTTTTAAGGTTCTGCGATCTTGTCAGGAGAGAATTGGAGTGAATCAGCCAAGAGCTCCCAATAGGTTTATGTAAGGAAGAAATCAGAAGTGGGAGAGGGGACTGAGGGGAGGGGAGGGCGGTGGTGTGTGCAGCCGGGAATTTTCTTTTGTAGGGGCTCAAACCTCTCTTAGTGCATCCAGCAGGGCTGGGAGGGGGCGCGGGCCTTAAAGCAGCTCTCTTAGGGTCACGTGCTCTGGATGGGCTGTATGTCAAACTGTCCCAGCTGGTTGGGGTTCAGCATTATAGTCTGCTCGTGCCCTTGTTGGGGCGAATGCAGAGTCCCAAAGAAGCAACTGAAGTCACAAACACCGCATTCTGGTGGTTTGCCGTCTCTGCATTTTGTAATAGGAGAGTTTATTTGCTTCTTGATGGAAATCCCTTACAGCATTGGCTTGCTGCAGAGCCTGTGGTGGTTTCGGGGTGGCCCTTGGCAGAGATACAAAGTGAAGCCTGCAGGCCCAACCCTTTCTGGCTCAGCCCAGCTCCAACCTGCCTTGTTATGCTTCAGAAAGCCCATCAGAGTCTTGGGGTTCCCCACTGGCTTTGGGCAGGGTCTTTTCCTACTGGAGCCGTTTGAGTGGATGACCTGGGACCGTGAGATGAAAAGAACACTAGGGGTCTAGCTTGTCATTAAGAGATGAATGGGTATTTTGGGTGGCTTGACTTCCACGTACCTCCACTGGGCTCTAATGCTGCCAGCCTCACCCAAAAGCCAGCCGTGAAAAGTATAAATCTGGGTAGGTGAGCCTTGTTCAGGAGCCTCCTACCACGTCTCCCCTTTTCCAGCCTATTCCTGCAGCTGTTGGCTGTGGACGTCTTACCTCGCTCTCTGTTACTACCCTTGGACTTCCTGGAGCTAGTGGGGGGACAGGAGCTAGGCTGTGGCTAGGCTCATAGTCTCTGGAACATTCGACTCTCTGGCCGTGTGACTTGGGGGAAGTTACCTGACTTCTTGTGGTCTCTGTTCCTCACCTGTAACATGGGGGTTATTGTCATAGGACTTACTTCACAGAGCATTTGGGAGGATTAAAGTGCTTAGCACATGATAAGTAGGCATGAATATAAACATTTGTTAAAACTATGCAATTGTGCCTACAGAGACTGATGTATCCAGAGGGGAAACAAAATCCCAGAAGAAAAGTACCCATGTTTCTCCACACTTCTGGCCACTGCCTCTTGGGCTCTATGCTGTTGTCTCTTCCTTGACCAGACCCAACGGCTTGGTCGTGAGCAGTCTTCTCCCCTTGATCTAGCCTCTCTTGGGGTGATGCCGTCAACATTCCCCTTCCCTAAGCTGAGGGCACCAAGGGTTTACCTTCAGCCCAGACTTCTCTCCCGAGTTCTGGACCAACTCTGGTTAAATGTGTACTTGACATTTCTACCTGTTGTCTAGAGACCTCACAGCTGACTCCCCATCATTGGAATACCCTTTCTATTTGGGGGGAAGAAGCACAGACAGTCTCTCTTCTATTCTCAGCCAATCACGAATGTTCTGTTTAGAGCTGTGAGTCTTGAGGAGCAGAGAAAATCAGAGGTTATGTACATCGATGCTGAAGAAAATTTGAGCGTCCAGGGTTGAGGTGATGAGAGTCCCACGGTGGTGATGCCCTGGCAGCAACCACCACAGGATGTTTTCACATGAATTTTGCTTCCCTCTTGTCTGAATATTTTCAGTGACTGGGTCTCCAGTCTTTCTGATGAGCTGGTAAGCCACTGGATATCCTTCCAAGCCAAGGTTGTTTTGTGTTGGTTGCAGCCAAGACCCACGAAAGGTACAAACTTATTAAATTCATTGTGCCTCAACTAAGCTCATTATTTACGCCTCTGAAACCTTCTCCTCCTTCAGTGTACTGTTTTAGAGTGCGTGGCTTCTTCATCTGTCCAGTTTCTCACGTCAGAAACACGAGCTCTCACACCATTTCCCACCTTACGGTCCATATCCAGTCACCAAGTCTGACTGTGCGTGTCATTTAGTATTTCTCAAGAACTCTTCCTGTGCTCCACCACCATGACTAGGTCCAAACCGCCATCTTTTTTCACTCCAGATCCTTGTAATTGCCTCCTGACCGGTGTCTTTGCTTCTCCCAGTCTGTCCTGCATCTGGAAGACAGAGTGAGGTTTTAACAAGATACATCTAATCACTCCTTTGCTTGACATCTACGGTGCCTTGTGTTGCTGTGAAGGTCAAGTCCAGAATCCCTCTGGAGTCCCTGATTTGACACTAGAAGCCCATTGGCCTTTCACTTTCCTACTGGTGTTTTTCTTTTTGAGTGGTACATAAAAGAACAGTGCTACTTATGAGCAGCGCCATCATAGATCTGAGGAACCGTGGTCATTAGGTAATTATTTGTTTGTCTGGTGTCTTCTAGAAGGTCAGTCATGTCTGCACCAGTGAGCACTATATCCTCCACACTCACGCAGTACGTGGCATCTGCTATGAACTGGGTAAAGATTTATTGAATATATACGCACATGTTTATATTACAAAGGCTAAGGTAGGTCAAGAAAAAAAAAAATCCTGGGCACCTGGGTGGCTCAGTGGGTTAAAGCCTCTGCCTTCGGCTCAGGTCATGATCTCAGGGTCCTGGGATCGAGTCCCACATCAGGCTCCCTGCTCAGCAAGGAGCCTGCTTCCTCTTCTCTCTCTACCTGCCTCTCAGCCTACTTGTGATCTCTCACTCTCTGTCAAAAACAAAAAACAAAAAACAAAAAAAACCAAAACAAAAAACCTAAAAAAAAAAAATCTTAAAAAAAAGAAAAGTAGGGCGCCTGGGTGGCTCAGTGGGTTAAAGCCTCTGCCTTCAGCTCAGGTCATGATCCCAGGGTCCTGGGATTGAGGCCC
>LNAC01000340.1:1311162-1354683 GCA_002007465.1 Ailurus styani
AAATAAAATCTTAAAAAAAAAAAAAAAAGTAAAGAAAAAAAAAATCCCACCTGGGAGACTGTGGGAAGTTAAAGATGTGTGTTAGGAACCCTAGAGCATCCACTAATCACAACACAGAGTTATATTATAACTAATAAGCCCCAAGAGGAGATGCAGTGGGAAGGGATGGAAGGGAGAGGTTGGAACAGGGTAGGAGAAAATATTGTGGGATGGCGAGTATGATCATTGCATGATTGTGGCAGTGGTTTCATGGGTATAGATGTCCGGAATCTTCAAAACAGTACATTTTATTTTTTTTTAAAGATTTTATTTATCTTAGAGAGAGAGAGAGCACATGTGAGCAGGGCGATGGGGGCGGAGGGAGAGGGAAAGAATCCTAAACGGACTCCGTGCTCAGCTGGAAACTGACGCGGGGCTCAATCTCGTGACCCTGAGGTCATGACCTGACCGGAAACCAAGAGTCAGATGCTTACCCCGATGGAGCGCCCCAGGCGCCCTGCAAATAACTACTTTTTAAACAGGCCCTTTATGTGTGTCAATTACACTCGGTAAAGTTGTTTTCAAAGATACCTCTTGATGGCAAGATGATGGGTCACTTTTATCTTCTTCATTATCCTGGTCTGTGTTTTCCAGAATGAAAATGGGATCGATAAAGCCGAGAAATCTGTTTTTGTAAAGGCTCTCTATCTAGCCCTTCCTTTGGTCATCCCTTTCTTATCCTCATGGAACATCACAGAATTCTCCTGTTCGCCAAACTTTCCTTTTTGCCGTCTCTGTAATCCACCCAGCCAAGAACCACCAGTTCCAGTACCTTCCAAGGCTCCTTTCCAGCCTCTCTCCACAGCGACTGCCCAGCTACCAACTACCTGAGTCCCCAGTCCTCCACCAGGCATTTTACACCTTCAGCTGACCTAGCGGCTTGCTCTGTGGGGCCTGGTCAGCCTATTCCGGGGGGTGGGCCCAGTTTAGCAGTGAGAGCCAGGGGGCCAGGGAGCGGCTTCGAGGGGTCTCCCAACCGAGCCTGGCGTCTGCAGTGAAGGGTGAGCTGGGAAGGGGGACTGGCTGCCCCCTGCCCCAGTGTCCTAGGCAAGAGAAGACCTTGAGCTACACAGACCTCTGACTCCCTCAAGAACATGTCGGAGTTCAGGGGTGGGGGTGAGTCTTTTTCCCAGCCATAAATTCCGAAAAATACTAGGTATCACCCCTACATTAATGGCTTCTCTCTCCCCCCCTTCCCTTCCTCCCTTCCTTCAACTGTCTCTCCCTCCCATTCCTCTTTTCCCTTTTTTTTTTTAAAGATTTAATTTATTTATTTGACAGAGAGAGATTACAAGTAGGCAGAGAGGCAGGCAGAGAGAGAGGAGGAAGCAGGCTCCCTGCTGAGCAGAGAGCCTGATGTGGGCCTTGATCCCAGGACCCTGAGATCATGACCTGAGCCGAAGGCAGAGGCTTTAACCCACTGAGCCACCCAGGTGCCCCTCTTTTCCCTTTTTCACTCACTTCCACCAACCCACCCTCCCTTGACCTCACCCTAGACTCTTCTCTTTTTTATTATCACTCTTGGTCGGCGTTTCAAAGACACCTGGTCTTCCAGAAGTCTCCAGCTGACGGGAGGGCTCGCTGGGAGGCTATTGCCAACAGGTGGGTCCCATTAAGCCTGGGGCGGGGGTGGGGGGGAGCAGCCCAGCCCCCAGCTCTCATTTCCGCCCTGCCCACCTGCCAGGGCCCACCCTGCTTCCCTCGCCATGTGAGCCTCTGCTGAGCTCGAGAGAGGGCTGCCTTCAGCAGACGTGCCCCCCGCCACCGTCCGATGGCCCGAGACAAGGCTCCTGGTGCCAGGTAAGATCAGAATGTTGATGGGCCATTCCTGCAGGAAAACCTGGAGCCCAGCAGTGTTAAACCACGGGAGGAGATCCCTAAAAACAACCTTTTTTTTCCCTTTCGCCCTTTCTCCAAGGAACTTTCTCCAAATTACATTGTTTATGGAGAAGAAAAAAGAAAAACACAGGAATCCAACAATAATACAGGATAATTGCAGAGGATGAGAGCAACTCTGTCAGGGATGGTTGAAAGGAGCTGGTTTCTTTTTTTTTTTTCCCCCTTTTTCTTAGCCCTTTCTCACGTTGGGTACGAAATAGCCAGAGCTGTGCTAAATTCCTGTGGGTGGTCCCGTTTTCCGCCAGGCTGGGACACAATCTTTTGGTTCTGAGTAAGGGTGGAAAGCATAACGCATGGTTGTTGGCGAGATCGTAAGTTCCTCCGGCTTCTTGGGGCACCGGGTCTCCTGGGGAGCTGCGATCCGGAAGCTGCCGGTTCCGTTTCGGTAACGTGGGGCTCTGGTCTCCTGCAGGTTTGGTGACCCTTGGCCCTGGGGTACGGAAGCCCTGTGTTTATACTTCTCCCCTCTGCTAGGGCTGGAACTCTTGCTGACCTGCCCGGTCACCCGCCTTCAGTGTTAGAGGTAGGAGTGCGACAGCCGGCAGGCAGAGAAGGGCTTTTAAAGCCCAAAGGGGCTTTGCATCCATGTCTTACGGGGCCGTGATAACAAATGACCATGACCTTAGCGCCCGAGGACAACGCCAACTTACTCTGTGCCGGTTCTGGATTCTGACACTGGTGTCACTGACCAGTCGGATTCTGACACTGGTGTCACTGGGCCGGAATCACGGTATTGGCAGAGCTGTGCTCCTTCTGGAGGCCCTGCAGGGGAATCTGCTGGCTGGTTTTTCTGGCTTCTAGAGGCCACTCACATTCCTTGGCTCATGGACCCTTCTTCCCCTTTCAGAGGGAAGTGAGCAGTGAGGCATCTGGAAACCCATACAGCATCATGCTGGGGCTCTGCTTTCTTCTTTGCATCTCGTTCTCTAACTTCGTTAAGGACCTGTAACCACATTGGACTCACCGAGATAATCTGGAATAATCTCCCACTGCAGGTCGTTCACGTAATCACACTTGCCAAATCCTTTTCACCAAGGAAGGTGACCCATTCACAGGCTTCAGGGATTTGGATGGGGACATCTTTGGGGATCACATCTACTACCTGGGAGACCATGTCCACCGCAGGCCGTTTTGAAAGGCAGTTGCCTTAAGTCACGTGGTGAGGCCCAGTGGACAGAGGGGACTTGCTGTAAGTTGGAAGCTGGTCACTGACTGAGAAGCAACTCAGTTCCTGGTTCAGGGCCCCCTCCCTGTCTTTCCACTGCACCAGAATTTGAGGGTGGCTGGGGATCCTTGCAGTGTAAACCGTAGCGGGAAGTGGTGAGATGGCCCAAGCCTGCACAGTGTCAGGGGGATTGGTTAAAAAAACTACGAAAACTGAAGGTTGAGCTTCCCTTTGTCCAAAAGCTTTGTCAAGTGATGAAAGACTTGACTTCACAAGTTCATTCCCCAAACACTACGCCACAGGGCCCAATATGAGCTGCAATCAGCAAGGAAGAAAACCAAGACCCGTAGAGATTAAATAAATTGTTCAAGACAACAGTGACTCCAAATGCAACATCAGTTCTGTCTGACTTCAAATCTCAGATTCTTAATAACTGTGGTACAAATGAAGGACTCAAAAACACTTTTCTGTGGCGGGGGGCGGGGAGAAAAATTTACTGTTCTTCCTAATTAACCTGCAAGATTGAGTTAATTCAATGCCAGCCAGAAGAGAGACCAGAAATTAATGGAGATATTCTAGGCACAGAGAGGTTGAATAACTTGTCTAAAGTCACACAGCTAGGCAGAGGTAAGGCCTCGACCAAGATCCTGAAGCAATCGAACCATTAGGACCTCTGTGACAAGGATTATTTGTAGTATGAAAGGGGTGCTAGGAGAAGTGGCCCCTCCTTCTCTCACCTTCTCCACAGGATAGGGAGGGATACACAGAGAGGTGTTACCTAAACTGAAGATGGCAGGATAAAGCCTAGAACCATCCCTATGGCCGGAAAAGCCCTCCATGATGATGGGCCCCTGCCTTCCAAGCACATCTCCTACCTCTCTCCCTTGGCTTGTATGCTCCCCTACACTGGCCTTCTTTCATTTACGCTAACACTCCAAATTTCCACCTACCTCAGGGCCTTTGCACTTGTTACCTCTCTGCCTAGAACACGCTGCCCTGGTTCTTACATGGTTGACAACCTCTTGTCATTCAGACCAGCTACCTCAAATGTCACCTCCTCAAGAGGCCTCCCTGATTATTCAATGAAAATTGTCACAACACTTCCCACTTGGGGTCATCACTCTGTGTGTCATGTAACACTGTTTTTTTTTTTTCTTCACTGCATTTACTATTATCTTATTTTTTTATTCATATACTTTATTTTATTATTGGTTTCTACCCACCCCCCCATAAGCTTCATTGGGTATAGGATGACCCATCTGATTATTTATAGTTTGTTTGGTGCATTGTATGCCCTAAATAAGTGTTTGTTGAATGAATGAATAAGAGTTGACCAGGGGAACAGAATCGGAGGGGAGCCACACTAGAACTCTAGGCAGAGGGAACAGCATTTACAAAGGCATCGGGTTTTGAGGGAACCCGGGCGGTGGGGGATGCTCAGCTGTGTGGTGTGGCCACAGCACCACCATCGAGATGGAGGGCGGAGGAGATGAGTTTTCGAGATGGGCAGGGCCAGCTCACATGGCCTTGTCTGCCAACCCAAAGAGCTCCAAGCTTATCCTGACAGAGATGGAAAACCATGGAAGGATTTTGGGCAGGGACATGGCGTTGTCAGCCTCTCACGTTTCATAGGCCATTTTGGTTGAGTGTGCAGGATGGATTCCACCCGGGTGAGGCTGGAGGCAGGGAGAACAGGTGGGAAGGGGTTGCGTCATCCGGAGAAGGGAGTAAGCGCCTGAAGAATTTGTTGAGTCTGGGGATGTTGCCAGTGGTTTGGGGGTGGTTCTGGTCATTTATACTTGTGTACATGCAAATGCTCATTCTCCAGCCACACTGGCTTCCTCGCTCTTTGTCACAGATGCTGTTTGTGTCCTGCCCATTGCCTCTGTCACTTCTTATCCCACTTCATGCCCGAGGCACCCTGCAGGCACGGGCACCTACAGCTCTGCCTGCCGGCTTGGCCAGGGATTGACACTTGGGGACCAGCCTCTGCCATTGGCAAATGTTGACAAATGTTGACAAATAATCACCTAGGCCTCCTCATAGCCCAGGGGACCAGCTCTGGGGCATATTTGGCACCATCTCTCAGAGGTTCCTGGTGGTACTGAGCCCCAGGGGCAACTACTCGTGGAAAACCCCTCCCTATAATGGCCCCCTCTCCTTCCCCATCTCACTTCCTCTTTCCTTTCTTGGTGGTTCTGGGATCAACTACCAAATAAATTCCTTACATCCAAATTCTTGTTTCAAAGTTTTGCTTCTGGGGGGGGTTCCCTCCTGAGCCACTGTTCCTCACTCTTCACACACACCCTGTTTTAGCTTCTTTGAATTTGCTGTCCACAGCTTGCTCATTCCCCTGCTTCCTGAAGCCTGGCTCCTTTATTTCCTGAGATCCCTCCTGAGAGGTCACCTTCATTATCAGTCAGGATGGGTTCATTAGGCTGAGGTAACAAATAGGCCCCTGACCGCAGTGGTTTACCCGTTTGCCAACAAAGATTTATGTGGCCTCACACTGCATGCCCACTGGGGGTTTGGAAGGTTAGCTTGGGAGTCCCTAGGGACCCAGGCTGATGGAGGCTCCATGACAACACAGACTCCTTGATCCCTACAGTCTGGCAGGGGCCAGGCTGCCAGTGGAGAAGCAGCACTCGTCGCTTCTGCTCCCATCGCAGAGGCAGGAGCAAAACCATGGCTGCATCTGACAGGGGTGGTGAAGAACAATCCGACCTCGTGTCCAGGAGGCAGAGAGCTGGAAATACTTGGTCCACGTCCCACTGCCTCCCACACCTCAGGGAAGTTGGCTCTGACGGCCGGAAGCCCACAGGTGCTGGTCGTGTTCTGAGTCTCCATCTGGATCCTTTTCTCTCTGTATTCACACCTCATCTTTCCCCGTCACATGTGACACATAGAAGGTTTTACACCGAAGTTGCCTGACTGGCCCCGGGGCTCATAAATAATAGTCTAGAAGCAATTATTCTTTCAACTCATTATTACTATTGTTTTATTGAAGTAGTGGCTCGAGAATGCTAAGTCTGCTTTTTATGAGTATTGGCTTGCCTTGAGACCAGACCTCTCGGTCTGGCTTGGAAAACAGTTGTAGCGTGAAGGCCACAGATGACATGTGTAGTTCCTCCTTGGTTTGCTCACTGGACTCCCCAGTATATCGGGGGTAGGTCAAGAACTTGGCAGGGTTTGGGTCTGGTTAAGCTTTTCAAAATGATTTTTGGTGGTGATGACCCCAGAAAAGAAGAGAGACTTCAGCATCAAGAGTTGTGGCAATTCTTGTCTAGGAGGATGATTTCATTTCTGTAGTCCCGCCCCCCTTCCCAGCTGAAAAAGAACTTAGTCAGTTGGTCAGTCAATCAACAAATATTAGTGGGCATGTTCCCATGCTCTAGGAACCAGACCCAGAGTTGGGTACAGCAGTGCACAAACAGAGATGGTATGTTTACACTGTCATTCATCCAGTTATTATTTATTGAGACTACATCAAGGGCCGGATCCTGTGTTGGGTGCAGAGAAAGCAGAGAATGACATGTTATGATCTCTGCCTTATAACCTAAGGGTGAAGAATGTAAACTGGGGAGTCAGGTGGACATGGGTTCAAATCCCAGATCTGCCCTCCAGTACCTGGGTATCTTTGAGCACGTTGGTCCGTGTCTATGTATTTTAGTTTCCATGTCTGGAAAACAGGGATAATTGTAGTGCCTTTCTTATACTGGGGTTATTAAATGACTTAAATATGACGTCCTTGGAATAGAATCTAGTAAGTGTTCAGTGAATGGTAGCTTTTATTAATAATAATTCTATTATGAATCTAGTCAGGGAGATGAAGAGGCTGAATGTCACAATGTGATAAAATCCATAATGCGTGAACGGTTATGGAAACAGAGAGGAGAACAGTAAATCCTTCTGATGGAATGAGGAAAAGCTTCATAGGAAAAGGATTTGCAGGTGTGTGAGGGTGGGGCGTAAGAGGACCCAGGGGAGAACAATCAGCAGAAGGAATACCATGACCAGCATCACAGGTGTTTAGGAACTCAAGAGGTGTTAAGAAAAATCAAGAAACCTTGAGAAGGGACAATGGGATGGGAGACTGGACCAACTCTGCAGAAATAACATGGACTCTGGAGCCAGGCAGACCTGAGTCTGAATCCTGGTTCTGCCCCTTACCACTTTAATCTCTTCTTTTAAGTCATGGGCTCTCTTTGAGTCCCTGCCTGATGGTGATCATTTTGCCTCCGTCAGATGAGCGATGTTTTCAAAGCCATTTCAGGATGCGTAGGTGGCTCAGTTGGTTGAGCAACCAGCTCTTGGTTTCAGCTCAGGTCATGATGTCAGGGTCCTAGCATTGAGTCCCATGTCAGGTCTGTACTCAGCGTGGTCTGCTGGAGATTCTCCCTCCCTCCCTCTTCCTCTGTTCCTCCCCTGTTCACACTCTCTCTTTCAAGTAAAAATAAATAAAATCTTAAAAAAAAAGCCATTTCAACGTGGGGGAAAAATGGTGTCACCAAATTGTCCCCCCCAAAATATCTCTACTCTTTCCCCCTTGTATTTTGTGAAACTACAGACTAGTTCCCGATTATCCGCAACTATTTCTGAATGGCCCCATGAAAAATCAAGCCTGTGTTCACAGAATGATTTCAGGGGTCTGGAGACATTGGCCACGTGCTCCTCTGCTCCTCTTTTCTCTGGCTCTTGTCTACTTCTGCTTGAGCTGCCGTACGGTGCTACTTTGGACCGCGTCTCACTATTTCAGTAAAACAGCTCTTTTGTCCACTTTCAGTGCAGCTTCCCTGTTTCTGGGGCTCAGGCTGGAGTCAGAGACAGTTTTGGAATAGAGTCTCCTGCTCTGATGCACCCTTCTTCATGTAACACTGGCCCATCGCCCTGGATTCTCTCTTGTGTGTTTCTACTCTTTCTTCCAGCATTCTCACACTTGCGTGTGTGTGTGTGTGTGTGTGTGTGTATGCGTGTGTACATGTGCATGCACTGTGAACCTTCTAGGTAGTGGGAAAGCCTATAAATCCCTTCTCAGTGTCCAAGACATAGAGGCAGTGAATAGTACTGTAGTTTTCTGCCCACATTCTAAATAAAAAACTATGCTATATTGGAGTTAGAGGTTGTGTAAGTAAAGATAGAATTTTTTCTTCTCCAAATTTATGGACCCCCTGAATTCTATCGATAGGCACTTTGGGATAAGTGGACCCCAGATGTCCCACATATAGCTTATGTTACATAATAAACTACCACAACATTTAGTGGCTTAGAACAACGATGTTTGATTGTATCTCATAAATTTGTGCACAGGAATTTGAGCAGGGCTCTGCTGGGCGATTCTGCTGCTCATGAGGTGGTAACTAGAATCACTAGGTGGCATTCATCTGATGGGTGGTCTGATCTGGAGGCTCCAGAGACCAAAGAGGAAGCAGCCAATCCTCTTCAAAGGCTAGATCTGGGGTTGGCACAGCATCCCTTCCACCATCCTGTTTGTCAAAACAGCCACAGGCCAGCCCAGCTTCAGGGGGAGTGAAAGAGATCCCACCTCTCAATGGGGGGAGTATCAAAGGTTTTATGGTCGTCTTTACTTGGCTAAACCGGGTTAAGGATTTCTGCTCCCATAATGCGGCATATTTCCTCTGTGTTCCCCGGTCTCTCATGCCTGCGGACTTCTAGCAGGCTAGCGCCATCCGTCTGCCGGACAAGCCACAGATGGCAAAGTACTAGGTTGAATAGGCCTCCCATGCCTAGGCTGAAAGTCAAGTCTTTTAGACCTGGGTCAGGGCAAAGATCAGCTGTGATAATACATGTCAAGTCCCCAGGATAGCATCTCGTGCTCAGATAATGTTCACTCTATCCCCATTCCCTTTCCGTTTTTGCAAAATCAATTGCAGATACTCTCAGCATTTTGAGAAGGTAGGGTTCATTTTATGTGGGACTTCAGGAAAGCTTTTGAGGAGTTTAACAATCATAACTAATATTTATTTATTCCTTATGCTAGTCTGTGTGCTGACTGCCTAACGGGCACCTTTAATCTTCTCAAAAGTCTATGAAGCAAGCATCATTGTTTCCTCATTTTTCAGATGAGGAAACTGAGGCTCAGTGACATTGAATTATTTGTTCAAAATACAGGTGAGATTTATTTGAATGCCACACCGCAAATGCAGGCCCAGGCTTTTTTTTTTTTTTTTTTAAGATTTTATTTATTTAATGGGGCCGGAGGAGAAGAGCAGAGGCAGAGGGAGAGGGACGAGCAGACTCCCTGTTGAAGGTGGAGCCTGACATGGGGCTCGATCTCATGACCCTAAGATTATGACCTGAGCCGAAACCAAGAATTGGGTGCTTAAATGACTGAACCATCCAGGCGCCCCAGGCCCATGCTTATAACCGTCATAATATACTGGTTATCCTCTACTGTGCCACAGATTTCCCGAAAACCTACCAGCTTAAAATAACAAGCATTTATTATTTCATACAGTATCTCTGAGTAAGGACTCAAGGAGTTGCTTGCGTTGGGCACTAAGGGTCTCTCCTCCTGGCCCAGGACCTCTCATGAAGTTACAGTCCAGGTGTAACCTGGGATTGCAGTCCTATGAAGGCTTCCCTGAAGCTGGAGGATCCAGTTCTCAGATGGCTCATGCACATGGCCAGTGGGCAGTGTGGCTGCGGGGAGAGGCCTCAGTCCTTCATCACATGGACCTCTTCAGAAGGCTGCCTGAGTACCCTCACAACATGGCGGCTGGCTGTCTAGTGGGTGAGTCTTCAAAGAGATAGCCAGGTGGAAATTGCAGGTTTGGTTTTCCTTTTTTAAATGACCCAGCCTCAGATGTCACACACAATCACTTCCACAATATTCTTTTGGTAACATAGGTCAGCCCTATTCAGGGAGGAAAGGAACCACACAAAGATGTGAATACCAGAGGCGAAGATCACTGGGGACTATCTTGGAGTCTGGCTACTACAATGTGTTCTTTAACACACAGAAAGTATTTGATAAAATATTTCACATCTTTGAAATGGTATTGATGGAAATTGGACCTAGAAGGCTGGACAGTATATTTATGGTTAGAAAAAATAGGACATATGAACCAATCATTTCTCTTCACTCCCTCATCCCTAATCATTATCATTATTGTTAACTGATATCATCACTGTCATTGGCAACATCATCATCGTCATCATCCTCATCATTCTAGAGATGTCCTAGACTACCTTCATGGGAGTTTACCATCTATGATTTTTTTAATTAAAAAAATTTTTTTTGCTTTTGAGAATTTTCTACTGAAATTCTTTTTTTAATTTAAATTCAATTAACCAACTTATAATAGTATATCATTCATTTTAGATGTAGAGGTCAATTTATCAGTTGCGTACAACACCCAGTTCTCATCACATCACATGCCCTCCTTAATGCCCATCACCCAGTTACCTCATTCCCCCACCCACCTCCCCTCCAGCAATCCTCAGTTTCTCATAAGAGTCTCTCATGGTTTGTCTCCCTCTCTGATGACTTCCCATTCTGTTTTCCCTCCTTTCCCCTACAGTCCTCTGCCCTGTTTCTTACATTCCACATATGAGTGAAATAATATGATAATTGTCTTTCTCTGGTTGACTTATTTCACTCAACATAATACCCTCCAGTTTCAACCACTTGGATGTAAATGGTAAGTATTCATCATGTCTGATGGCTGAGTAATATTCCAGTGTGTGCCTGTGTGTGTGTGTGTGTGTATACACACACACATACATACCACATCTTCTTTACCCATTCATCCATTGATGGACATCTCAGCTCTTTCCATAGTTTGGCTATAGTAGACATTGCTGCTATGAACATTGCGGTGCAATCTATGATTTTAAAGATAGGGACAGAAGCACATAGAGTCCATACATGTATAGTTTGCACACTGTAGTATGCAAAGCTTCTGCTGTTTCAGTGGGGTGAGATGGATGCTTTGCGAGCTACAGCAAGGAGCTAGTCATTTGTTCTCTGGAAGGGCTCTAGAAAAGCAGGAACTTGGTGCTTTACCTCGGGACTGGGTAAAGTGGGTTGGCTCCAAACACTTTTGTTATTATGTTCCCTTGTACCCTGAATTTATAATTTCTTGTGTAATGGGATGTTAAGTTTGACTTTTGGTATTTTGGCAAAGTACCTAAAGGTTGAGACCATCTGTGTACTTCATACTGAGAGATTGTGAAATCAGTTTTTCTTGAAAATAATTCTTAGCTCATCACCCACGTGGAGGACATACCATGGGGTGGGGTGGGGAGGATCAATTGAGAGATGGAGAGTACACAGGCAGAGTGAGGGAAAGGAGGGGTGTACTTCTCTCCCCTTCCTCCAAGCTAGATGAGGAGGGCTTCCAAGAATCATTTGGAAAAATCCCTGCCATTTGATGTCACCAGACACAGTGACTGGTGGTACACAACTCATGTCCGGAGGGTCTAGAGGGAAGGGCCAGCTAGAGCTGCCTTGCTGAGAAAGATAGGAAGATGGGCCACACACTGGTATGAATAATCTTCACAATGGCAATGGGGGCCAGGATATGGTCCCAAGATGGAGTCCCAGACTTGAGTGATTTTGAAAGGGGTTCCCATTCAAGAGATCCCTTGAAGGGCACAAGATGCCCCCCAACAGAGAATGTGTGACTAGGATAGAGAGCTTGGCAGCCGTGGCTTGAGAGGTCAGCTGGGGGAGGCCCACATCAGGGAATTGCAAAAGGCCAATTTGATCACTGGTAGAAGGGAGTGGGAAGGAAGTCCTTGGGGTGAGAAAGAACCAGTGTTTGGACCTCGGCATTAATGAGGACATTTGACTAGTAGAGATGACCCTGGCTGCAAAATTTATCTCTCCCATCTCTGCTTACTGATTTCTGAGCCTTTCCCCTTGCCCTTGCCCCAGAGGTGCCTAAAAGAGCACAGCAAGCTAGGGAGAAAGGCAAGAACCAGCAAAGGAGCATGCACAATTCCCTGCTCCCCTGCAGCTTCCTAGCCTGGGCCAGTCCCAAGTCCACAGTGGGAAGAAATTTTTAACTGGTTGAGAGGGTGGAGCTTTGTCATTAGACCAAATAGGACTTTACAAATTAACTGACATTGAGGCTGTCTTTTAGTACTGAAGAGTGACTGGAATAGCGAGAGAATCCACCCAAGATGACTAAGATTTCCAGGGAATAGGAAGACAAAGCAGGTTTGAAGGGACAATGATGAGAAAATTGCTTTTGGCTGATTCCAGTTTATTCAGTAAGCTGTTACATTTTTTTTAAAGATGTTCTTTCTGTAAGCTCTATGAGGGCTTGTTACAAGTCTTGTTCATCATGGGATTCCTAGCACCAATACTCTTAGTAGGTGCTCAGCGAAACTTTAATTACACTGAGTTCAGTTGAAGGGTATAGGCAAGAGTGGGGTGAATGCAATGTTAAGTGTAGTGATTTGGTGGGAGAAAAAGAAACTACTTTCTCCCCATTTAGGATTCCAGTGAGGAACATATGACATGTTGGCAAGAGTGCCACATCACAAACTCTATTCCAGCTGGTTGCTTACATTGTCTCTAGAACTCTCTGGGCTTCAATTTTCTAGTCTGGAAAATGAAGAAGTCATTTGGCTTGGTGAGTGGATTCCAGAGCAGGCTGAAAATGAGAATCATTTGGGGTGCCCCAGAAACAGATTCCTGGACCCACTCCTATCGCCATTCTGATTGGGGGTGGTGGTGTCCAGAATAGGGCCCCAGATGCTCTAGGGTTTCCTAGATAATTCTGATGCACAAGTCAGCTTAGTGACTGCTGGTTAAGATCATTGCTAAGATCTGCTCAATCTTTAAAGAGTGCAAATTGAGTTCCTTATCTAAAAAATGGGAATAATCTGAGTGTCTGCCCCCACAGAGTTGGTGTGAGGATGAGATGGAATGATATATGCACAAGGTTGAAGGAAGCTTCTGGCACGTGTTAGCTGTTCCGTAAATACTATCTCATAAAACACAGAAACAGATATTTGCCAGTCGGGTAGAATCATCAAGTTGAAAATTGGTTTTAAACCCACAAATATAATGCCAAATCTTTTCTTGTTTTCATTTTCCTTTCCTGCACATTTCTAGCCTGGGCCATGCCCTTTCTCCCTCTCATGTGTTTGTAATTATTTTCTCCTTAAAATGTTTTCATATCCCATCCCACCCACATCCCACACTTGCAATTGTTTCCCCTTACACCAAAAGCATGGACATTTCTCACTTATTTTCTAGTGCTCAGGGCAAACTTCCACAAGTACCTCTGCCCCCGTGTCCCTGAAATGAAATGTTTGGGAAAGTCCCTGGTGTTGCAGGGCGAGTTTTCTGTAAGTTGCAGCGTAAGTTGAATAAGGACTTAGGGCCATGGGTAACTTATCTTCACGGTCAAGGCCTGATGGACCGAGGGATTGCTGCTGTCCTGGTGAATGTTGATCTTGGTCATGCAGCTTCCCGGCTGGTTTTCATTGCATCCCGACTTGGCCAAAGCCAAACATTTTGTGCTGGGCCAGCAGTTGTGAAATCTACAGCAGATCCAGTGGTATTGTGTGTCTATTTTTAGATGCTGTGTCCTGGGGACCACAGAGAATGGAGGTTCTGTGGTATTTTGCTGCTTCTCCCGGGCCTCGCTGTCAGGGGCTGACCTCATTTTTCACTCCCCATTGGTAACTGACTGCAGAGCCAGCTCTGGACTGCTCCAGAAGCTTCTCAAGCTTTCTCCCAGCACCCTCTCATTACTGAGCTGCAAGTCTACAGCCGGGATTCTTGGACAGAAAGTGATTCTGGCTTAAGGCGCTGCTCCAATACATTTCTCTCTAGCTGCGAAGAATAGGCCAAAGGCCAGTATATCCTAAATGCCTGCAGGTCCCTGCTTTTGATGAGCTATTTAGAAAGGAAATAATTAGGTTTAGTGAGAGTGGGGTTGGGTAGGCTTATTCCAAGGTTTGTCAAATCCAGTACAAGGCAAGTGGTAGAAACTGTGTCCCTCACTCATCCTCTGTTCCCACCTACCACTTATTCACCAGTCCTGTAACACTTAGCATCCCACCATTGGTTGCATGTGAATTTTTCTGCATTTACTAGTAGGTTATAAACGACTATGCCCCAGGCATATGGTGGGAGTTCGGAGAATATTTGTTGAATGAATTTTGAATAGGCTACACGAAGGCTCGGTCTTATCCACCATTTATTTCCAGTCTCACACAGGGCCTGGGCATGGTAGGAGCCCTGTCGTATTTGGGAATGAATGAATTTCAGCATCTGTGACTTGGGAGTCTGGCAGATGTGGTTTCAAATGTCGGCTTGGCAACCATATGGCCAAAATGGATCATTTTCCTTTCTGAGACTCACTTTCCTCATCTGCATAACGAAGATAATAGCATCTGTCACACAGAGTTTATCTTGAGGGTCGGCTAGGCGAATGTGCTGGTTAATGGGGAAATTTGGTGAAGAGAGCCCCTCACAGAATCCATGGCTTGTCTGGGAAAAAGGAAGATAGAGACAGTAAAGGCACAGGGGCGAGGGCAGGAAGAGGAAGGTAGGGGAGAGGGTACGGTGAGGGCCAGTGCAGGGTACAGAATTCATCCATTTCCTCAGGGGCAATAGTAACTATTCCTGTCAGCCTAGTCCACCCTCTCTTTCTTGATCAGAGACGTAGAGGTCCAGCTAGGGAGCCTGGGGAAGGCTCCTGCCCAGCTCGCACAATTAGCCTGGGTATGTAGAGCCCCCTGACTCCACTGAGGGAATTTCTGCTGGAAGTAGTTCCAGGACAGGATATAGGTCACTGGGTCCAGTGGACTCTCAGGACATTGGGAGGCTGAGCACAAACCCAAGTGTCCTGCCCAGATCTGGAAGCTCAGTCCCAGTTGCACTGAGGTGAATGGGTTTTCCAGACCAGGACTTCTCCAAAGTTCTTAGCATCTGTAATCAGTTTATACACTTGGTGTTTGAAAAATATTTTATAGAATATTTGCCTGATCAAATATTGGTAGTGATAACAGGGCTTCTTTCATATTTTGTGTATTCTCAGGAGTGCTATAAAAAGGGATAGAAAGGGAAGAGAAGCATGTCACTTGAGAAATCTTTTTAAAAATGGCAAATGACCAGAGAGATTATAATGTAATAAAGGTTACATGTATATCAGATCTATCACCGTCTGATACCTTCTCGATATTCAGTTCACTATTATTTTTTCTTCTCTGTGGGATTAGAAGCTGATAAAAAAAATCAGAATAAAAGGAAGGAACCCCAAATCCCTAATTCCAAATCTAAATCTGCAAGTCCCTAAATGTTGCAGGAACGTAATCTCTTGCATTTGCTCCCATGGCTCTGTTTGATCACCCCGAACCAGCTTTCTGTTATTCCTGGACACCAGGGAGAAGCAAGCTCAAATCAAGATTCTGGAGAATTTTCTCTTTCGCCCCGCCTGTCATCCAGCTCTCTGTGCTCGTAAACATACCGTGTGAGGGAATGGAGGTGGGCAAGCAGTGGACTGTGGACAACCTCTCCTCACTTGCCAAAGTGGAACGTCAGGGGAACGGCCGGGGCCCAGGGGAGAGCTCTAGTTTGGGAGCCAGGAGACCCTGCCCCGGCCACCGGCAAACCGTGTGACCGCGAGCGACTTATTTAATCCTGGCTTCAGTGTCCTCTCTGCGAAGTGAGGTGCTTGAACCAAATCACCCCAAAGTCTTGGCAGTGGATCCTATTATTGTTCCAATTAGTCACTGCCTTTCTCGTAAGTAGATTATACATCCCCGCCCATTGCCGCTCGGATTCCAGTTCTTCTTCCATTGATGCTGGAATTGGCCATACACTCGCTCTGGCCAGTGGAGTCTGGGCAGATGTGACAGACAGACACCACTGGGAAGCAGCGTTAAGAGACCCTGTGTGGTTCAGTTACTGTTCTGTTCCTTTCTGCCATGAAACAACGTTAGGAGCTGGTCCCCAGCCTGGCTCCTGGAATGGGGAAGACCTCTGGAGTGCAGCCACAGAGCCAGAGTCGGCCCGCAAGCCAGCAAACCATGTGAATGAGAAGGAAGTTGTTGTAGGCCATTGGAGGCTGGGGCTGTCCATTACTGCCACCTTCCCCAGGGAAAGTGGATTTGCAGTTCCCATTGTGAAGTTCTGGGTCCTCTGGCCTCTAGCGAAGGGTCACCTCGATCACCCCTCTCCCAGCCAATGGCATGCCCATTCTATAATCACATCTGCTTGGATCTGTTTTGGCTCTTTTGGTTGCAGTTTCGAGAAAATCCAACTCCCCTGGCACAAGACCAAAACAAAGAAACAAACAAAAAGGAGCCTATTAGTTTATTGAACTGAAAAGTCCAGAATGGATTTGGCGGGGCTCTATCCAGAGGTGCAATGTTGTCGCCAGGATCCTACGTCTCTCCATCTCCTGACTCTGCTCCCCCACCTTTGGCTTGGTTCTCAGACCTTATATGGCAGCAAGATAACTACATTAGCTACCTACTCTAGGTTTAAACCTTCCTAGACCCAATCCAACAGAGTAAAGACACTCTTTTACAAGTGGTGCTTATACCAATCCCAAGATTTACTCCAATTGGACCATTTTGGGTGAGTATGCATCCCTGAAACAATCCCTATAAGGTCAGAGGGATGAAGTCATGGTGATAGGCTCACATCTACATCAATCGCTGTGGCTTGGGGGATTCTGTGATCTGATCGGCCAGTTTTGGGTCACATGCACTGCTCCCTACCTTTAAGAGTCCTAGAAGGGTGGTTCTCCGAAAGAAATCTGAGCTGCTGTTGCAAGGGGGAAGGGAATGGGTGTTGGCAGGGAAGTCAGTAAATGAACCAAATACTGGTTATGTCACTTGCGTGACATTACCAAAACAAAAACAAACAAACAGAAACTTAAAAAAAAAAAAAAGCTATAATCTTCAGGCTTAAATCCCACGTCTTGATCTGGCCCTTGCTCTTCTTGCTGACCTCATCTCCTTATCTACCTCCAGTAAATCCTTCCCTCCTGGCCAACTTCATTCCCTCAGAGGTTAAGAGAGGTGCCTCGAAGAAAAATGATGACATGTCCAAATAGGATCGGGAAAATTGTGGGATATTTTAGGTGTTTTGGTTAATTAACACTTTCAACACATGCATGAAAAGTTCAATCCTCATACAGTCTCATTGGATGATTAGGATCAGGAGGCCGAATTGGGGGCCCTCTGTGATAGTGAGGCCCAAGCCAAAGGGCCTTCTGGTCACAGTCCAAACCTCCTGACCCCCCAACTCTCCCCACCAAACAGGTATAGTGTCTGAACAACATGTGTTTTTCCAAATGCTATTCCCTAGCCCCAGATGCCTTTCCCCTGCCTCCATCCTTTGTCTGCCCTTAAAATTCATGCCCTTAAAATTCAAGACTTCAAAAGACACACCTGCCTCCCCTAGCCGAGGGCTATTAATCTTTATATGCTTTGGAACCTATTGAAAAAAATGCATTAGTGATCTAGTCATAAACATGTTCTTCTTTATTTTTATTTTTTAATTTTTTTTAAAGATTTTATTTATTTGACAGAGAGAGACACAGCGAGAGAGGGAACACAGCAGGGGGAGTGGGAGAGGGAGAAGCAGGCTCCCCGCCGAGGGAGGAGCCTGATGCGGGGCTGGATCCCAGGACCCTAGCTGAAGGTAGACACTTAACGACTGAGCCACCCAGGTGCCCCCATGTTCTTCTTTATTAATGCATTACATAACAAGATCCCGCAGCAAGTTTGATGCAATGATGCACATAGATGTTCTTCCAAGGTTTCTGCCACAAGTGAAATGTGATATGAGAATATCTGTGATGATAATTCGTGGCAAGGGCACAGGTACTGGTAATACCACTGTGGTTTGTTGCCTATACACATACTAGAAAGGCAAGCTTCATTTCAGTTAGAGGTTAGTGAAAATCGAGGTAAGTTTTTTTTCTCGTCCAAGTTCAAGGAGCCCCTCAGTTCGATCTGCAGACAACAGATTAGTCACTCTGCCCTAATCTCATTAAGAGATCTGCCCCTCTCCGCAGATCTGGACCCTTTTCTCCTGTTCTGCTCTCAAAGCTGGCCTGGGACGTACGGGCCCCATAAGGCCGCCCATCACCCATCCTTCCGCCGTCTACAGGATGCGTGTGGGCAATGGGGGAGATGGAAAGGAGGCTGGCAGCCCTCAGCCTGGCTCAGTCTCCAGCTTGATTCAGTGCCAACCCAAATAGCCACACTTCACCGTATAAAATTCCCACCCTTCATAGAGAGCAAGAGTCTTTCTACATTGATGTTTCCCTGGCTTGACCCTTAGAGGAAGTGCTAGAAGCTTCTTTCTTGAGAGACAGTTTCCACTTTCCCGGTGTTCATAAAGTGTTCCCTGAGGAATCTAATGCCCATCTTTCTTTCCCGACTGAGGATTGCTTGGGGAGGGAGGGACTTAATGAGAAGCTAAAGACAGTCAGATTTTTCTTTATTCTCTTTGTTTTTACCGTTTAGAACACATGCTTAGCCAGGTCTCTCCCTTCATCTGGAGGAACAGAATCACCAACTGGTTGACTGGAAGGTATCCGAGGACAAGGCCAGGGCTCTGTATCCCACTTCCTAGTGTACATTAGATTGTCAATATTTTTGGAAGAAAATCTTCCACTGAAAAGCAGTGGTTAATGAAGGTTAAGATCTCCAGAATGAGAACCTAAAATACCCACTTCTTGCTCAGGTCTAAGGCTTTCATTTGAATTTTTATTCATCAGTCTTTCCTCTCTTTCTCCCACTCAATGCCATGTCCTGATTAAGTGGTTTTGTTTCATAACCAGGCACCAGGAAATGACAGGAACCACAGACCTCCCAAATGAACACCTGCTCACTATATTTTTTGAATGGAAGGGCAAATGTCCTCAATGCAGAGGCTGACCACACGTTAACTGAACAACCTCAGTGAGAGGAGAATATTGGCTTTCATATATTTATTTTCTTTCTTTCTTTCTTTCTTTCTTTCATTCTTGCACCCATCCTTCCTTCCTTCCTTCCTTCCTTCCTTCCTTCCTTCCTTCCTTCCTTCCTTCCTTCCTCTCTCTCTCTCTCTCTCTCTCTTTCTTTCTCTCTCTCCCACCAAAAGGTTAGAAAATTAAAATAAAAAGTCTCTGCAGCTTGTGCACATTTTTACTGCTGGGCCCTTTTATTCAGGCCCTGAGGGCCTCTAGACCCATCATGTAGCAATATGGTTCAAATATCATATGGCGACTCGTTTGATTTGCCACTCTTGTTTAGGCAATCATTGATTTCTTTCTGGAGTCAGCTGGCTTGCCAGGTGACGTGGATCTCGTTAGAGACGTTGGCTTATTGAGGTTTGGGGGTCTGCAGATTTTGGGTAGACCAGAGCTCCTAGCAGGTGGTTCGTTTGTCCCTCGAGACATTTAAAAATATGGGAGTAAGAGGCCTATTTTTAAAAAGTTAGGAAATTTTACATCCAAGAATCTGTATTTCCAGGCTCTTTGGAAAATTGCAACAGGCCCGGCAATATTGTCCCTCATTCCCGTGCCCGGCTGGTGTTGAGATTCAGATGGACTGTGACTCTTCACTGCCTACAGTTACCCTCTGCCCTCCCCGTTTAAAACCTTTCAGGCTTCCCCTTGCTTTTAGGATACAGACCAACGTTCTTTCCTTAGCCCACAAGGCCTGCACAGCCTGAATCCTGCCTACCTTTCCCACCTCATCTTGTGCTGGGACTAATAATGGCAAACACAGACACGGTATTGTGCCCGGCTCTTTCAGTCCTCAGGACAACCCTTGGAAGGAGGCACTATTATTTTTCTTGCTTTACAGGTGAGGAAAGTGAGGCACAGAGAAGTCAAGTAACTTGTCCGACAGCACCCAGCTAAGAAGGCTTGGGGCCGGCATTCAAACCCAGGCAGCCAGCCCCTTGGAGACTCTGTTCTGAACCATTGTACGCCCTCTCTTTGCTTTCTAGTCTCATGGTCTCCCCAACCCCTCCAACCAGCATAGGCTTTTGACAGATGCCTTTCCCTCCACCTGCCGTGCTTTCTGCCCTTCCCCAACCTTTTTCAGCACTGGATTTCCCCTCCAATGCCACTTCCCAGAGGAAGCCTCTTTGTGTCTGAACCCCCAGACACAGAGCTCACAGCGTTGGTCCCTTTCCGCTCTCACAATGCTCTCCGATAGATGATCCCACCAGGAAGGAAAGCCTCTCTGTTTGTCCTGACCAGGATGGTAGCCACTGGCTGTGCTGGTCACTGGCACTTGGCTCATGTGACTGAAGAACTGAATTCTTCATTTTGTTTCATCTTCATTAGTTCTAAGTCGAATTTCAATAGCCGCATGGGGCATGACTATCACCTTGGCTGGCTCAGGTTTGGGGCGTTCGTCTCACGTTGGAATTCTACTCCCTCGCTCCCATTGGACCTGCTTCTGTCTCAATCCCCTACCCTCTGCTCCACCAGGGTAGACGTGACGTCAGTCCCTTCCCACTGTATCCCTGACCCTGCGGCCAGTGTCCCGTGCATCGCAGGTCCTGGCTGAACTGGCAAAGTTCACCACTCATGTGTGCACCGGAGAAGAATGTGCACGGAGGGACAGTCTGACACCCCAGGGCGGGAGGTAACATTGCAACGTCACCGACGTTGGGGATAGAGCTGCGTTTGAACCCAGCCTCCAAAGCGGAGGAGCTCTGTGAACCTTGGTTTTCTCATTGGGAAGTTGGAAATGGTAATTCTATCTGAGAGGATTGTTGGGAGGAGTAAATGCATAATTGTTGATAATAAGACTTGTTGCCAGCTTACCATTCTTCGAAGAGTTTTCCATGTATCAGTTCATTTTATCCTCTCAGTGAGTGGAGGCACAGAAGGGCCAGGTGACACGGGGACACACAGGTAGCACAGAGATGTGGCTGTGTTTGAGCTCACCTGTTTCCCTCCCCAGTGCTTGCATTTAATCAATTGTAAGGACTCCGCTCATGGCAGAAATCCTAGAATGTTTAACTGTTGCTCAATCCCCACCTTTGCCCCTCCTCCTCCTGCCGGCTCCTCCCTGGTCCAGAGACAGCAAGGAACACCCCCGTTGATGGGAGCCCCCCCCCCTGGGGGCAGCTTGGGCAGCCAGGTGCTGTGGAGTTCCTATGGCTGAGCCCAGCAGAGCAGGAGGACTCTGCCTTCACAATGACAGGCAGGGCCAAGTGTCCTTGAATGGACTGGTGACCCGTTCAATCTCTCCGGTGACCCTGCCGCTGTCTCCCACCTTGAGTGGCTCAACTGGTCACCGTGAGCCCGGTCCAGCTGTGGGAGGCTGACCTCTCCACCCTCGGGCAGGGCAGCTTCTATTTCGGCTGCTCTGAGACCCCTTTTGGAGGGATTCAGACTCAGAGCGGGAGCTGGGGTGGGTGGAATGGAGAGGAGAAGCGAGAAGAGAAAGGGAGGAGGGAATGAAACTTTTGGGTAAGAGGTCAGCTCCATCCAGGAACTGGGGCATTTGGGGATTTGTCACCTCTTGGTCATCACTTTGCAACAGGCTAAAGCTGATAATGATAACATTTATCAAGCACTTAAATGTAGCAGGCATTGTTCTAATCGTTTTATCCTTCCAATCAGGTTCTATGATTTTAACCCCATTTGACAGATGAGGAAACTGAGGAATGAGAGGTTAAGTCCAAGGTCACACAGTAAGGGTGGGGCCTGAATTCCAGTCCAGGCCATTAGACTTTAGTACCTAAGTTTCTATGAAATAAGCTCAGATTATCTTATTGCCTAAGTGCTTGTTGGGAATGCCAAAGATCAGCTACCTAGGATACCCTGTTTATTTCATAGCTGGTACCTAAGAAGGCTCAAGAGGAGTTTTGAGGATTTGCTCAATGATGTACAGTACTCATGACCGGAGCTGTTTAAGTACCTGGTCCTTGACTTTGATTTCACTCACACAGTAAAGAAAAATCAAGACTCCACTATGCTGAAACAACCAGAATTCTACCTCCCCTGTGACTTCTGATGGAGATGCCAACGGAGTATTTCCAGAAGCATGTCTTATGAGATACTCTGTGATAGAAGGGTCTAGAGGCAGGTGCAGTCTGGACAGTGTCTTGTAGAGCTCACAGTGCGTATTTGCTTGCTAAGGGTGAACTTTCTACATCAGCTTGATCGTGGAGTTTTGGTAAAATGTTTGAATTAGTGGAACATAAGGAGAGAGAACTAGCTGCAACTCAGTTTGAGGAGAAGATAGACATTAGATAAAATTGGGGTAGCATATGATTATGGAAAAGTCATGGGCTGGAGAGTTCGGCAGACTTGGGGACAGGCTGCCTTACTGCCTGTGGATGATGGGCAACTCCTTAGAGACCACCACCTCATATGGACAGCAATGGGTCTTGCGTATATGTGGGTGGAGACATCTCCACTTGTAGGTGTCAGCTTGGCCAGTGATACCTCTTAATACTCTTAAGATAATGAACACCTGTTCCAAACATGTATTAAGAAAATGCAGGCTTTTGGGGGAATTAATAGGGACTATTTGTAAAAAGTAAGTTTAAAACATGCTTAGTTAAGCAAGAGATATTGATTTCTTTCTGCAGGACTTCTCAGTGCCTTTAGTTGGGCTCTTATCCAACTCCATTTTTGTTGATGTTTCTTAGGATTACTAATTCTGCTTTCTTTTTAAGGGGAAACTTTATTTTTCCATTTATTTTTTGGTAACCAGTTCTGCTTTGTGTCTTCTATGTCTTAAAGAACCTGGAACCTCTTTTGGTATTTTGAATGTTAACCAGTAAGTTTTCCTGAGCTAAAGGGATGATTGATAATGTGCGTCATGCAAGGTGTCCGGTGGGATAAAACTCCCATTTACTGAATGAACACTTACTATGTGCTATTTACTTTACACGCACAATCTTATTTCTTTCTCACAAAAGTCATGTATAATTTTATTATCCCCATTTTATAGACTGAGAAACAGAGGCTCACAGAGCTCAAATATTCAGGACTATCCAGGTAGTTTATGGCCCCGCTGGGTTTAAAAACCAAGTTCGGTCTGACTCTGGAGTTTCTGCCCTTGGAGTTGGGGGGTAGAAGTTGGACTTTAGGGATGTCAGAAAAACAAAAGGTAAGCAAATAGAGAAATGAGTGGCTCTTTGGCAGAGGTGTAAACAGGAGCCCCAGGGGGAGCAAGTGAGTGAGCCGGGCCACCTGCTCTCCTCTGGCTGGAGAACTGGGGGGCGGAGAGGCAACTGAATAAATGAACAGGGTCAAGTTTCGTAAAGGCTGACAAGCCAATAAAACGACAGTCTTCATTTAAATTAGGGGATGGAAAATGGGGGTAATTCAAAGAAATTGGCTACTTCGGCCTCCTTTTGGCTGAGTCTCAGACCTTACATGTGTTTAGTTTGGATCAATTGTGCTATTCTTGCCCTCTTTTGTCTTCATTTGGTTTTGTTTTCTCTAATTTCTGAAAAATGACTTTGGAGCCAGTGTCTGAGAAGTGACTTTTTCATTTTACTTGGGGTTGCTTTAATAATTTAATATTATTGTTATTTGCAATAATCCCTTGAATATTGGAAATGAAATCTTTACGGAACAAAAAAAAGCTTGCTTTTTCTGCCACGTGGGACTACTGATTCTCCTTAGAAGAATGAAGTGGAACTGGAGAGAATTTGGCATAGAGAGGGAAAAACAGAAAGTGGGTTCGAAGCCAGAGCATTCAGGTTCTAGTCCCAGCAGAGCTAACACAGGTTTAGGACTCAGCTGTGTGACCTTGGGCAAGTCCCTTCACTTCCATGGGTGTCCGTGTCTTTGTTCCTCAAAGAGAGGGTTGAACTAAGTCATCTCTAAGATGCCTTCCAATTCTAATATTCCACAACCATGAGCTTATCGTGTGTGTGCAGGATGCATAAACACATGATAAAAGCTCAGGACTGCTGGTGAGATCAGGCTTGGGGTGCTGGATCTGGGGATCTGGGGGTTATTGGGGGTGGGGCTCTCCTTTATGATGGCAACCTCAGATGATCCATGGGCCCGGCAGCTCTGGGTCCTCTGCCATACCCTGCAAAGACTGTGTGGCACAGTGGTTACAAGAAGGTTTGCATCTCAGCCTGGCCCCTTTGCTAAGCTGAGGCTCCCCCGGGGACATGAGCAGGGGGAGGGGAAGAGGGAGGAGGGAGAGAGAATCTCAAGCAGACTCTGCACTGAGCACAGATCCCAATGTGGGGTTCCCCGTGGGGCTCAATGACCCCCTAAGATCATGACTGGAGCTGAAACCAAGAGTCAGATGCTTAACTGACTGAGCCACCCAGGTGCCCCATCACAACATCTTCTTAAGTGCACCCAGGGAAGGGCATCGAGTACTCCACCACGACTGGCGACTCATAATTTAACTATTTTCTTTTTGTTCGTCTGAAAGAGGGTTGTCAAGGGCCCAAGCTGGGCCAGGCACTCTATGACCTGTTAGACACTTAGGTTGTGTCCATTTTGTAATAGTTTACATAGCCCCGGGGTGAACATTTTTATACATAATAAAGTTTTTTCCAAGTTTGAGATTATCTTCTTAGGCTAGGTTCCCAGAAGTTGGAGACAGCTGCTGATGGTTAGTGGGAAAATCACAGGCCTCTGAGTCAGACAATATCTGAGTCAGGGCCTATATCCTAGCTCCATCCGTCAGTAGCTGAATGACCCTGGACAAGTCACATACCATCTCAGAGCTTCGGTTTCTCATCTCTAAACTATGGGTAGAAAGCCTTCCTGCCAGGAGAATGTAGGGATCCAGTGGTAAGTGCTGAAATGAGCCCTGATGGGTCATATTGAGCCACCACCACAATGTATATCCTATTATTGAGTTGGAGTCTGAATATTTCAGACATTCTATAGCTTTTCATCAGTAAGAGGTCAAGGCCTCCTCCTGATTACTCTTCTCAGCTGTCACCTCTCTTCAGCTCACTCTGGGCCCGGGGATGTCTTAATTAGCCTCTTCGCTCTCTTCATTTACCCAGGCACACCTCTCTATGAGGCCCTAGAGCAGGAAGTGGGTCATGGGGTACAGTCTAGAGAGAACCAGCTTGTCTGTCCTCCTGAACTAGCTCCCCGACTGGCTTCTCTTGGAGCCCGGTATCTTCTCCATTAGGGAGACTCCTCTGGCCTAGAGAAGGGCTCTGGCTGCAGGCCTGGGGGCCAGGGCCCTGGGCTCATGATCGGGAAGTACAGTTTGAATTCTGTTTCTGCCCCGAAAGATCCTGGAAGGGAGTCTCTCTGAATCGAGTCTCCTCCCCGTGGAGGAGCCAAGGTGCCCTTTCTCTCCAGGTTGTGAGAATCCAAAGGGGCGTGTCAAGGCCCCCAGGCACACGGCGTGTGCCTGTGTGGCTCTCACATCTGTCCCCGAGTTTTTGGAGCGGAGGCCACCTGGGCTGCCTCATTCCCTTTCCTGGAGCCCAGCATGGGGCCAGGGGCGAAGAGGTGCATGGCAGACATCTGGGATGAGTCCATGGGTCAGCGAGTGAGGATGAGCTAGAGCAGGAAGATGGTAGGTTATGATGTAGAACTTGCAAATTTAAGGACCGGGCTAGTAAAAGCAACATCAAAACTCCTTGAGGCGGCCTGCCCTTGAGGCTGTAGGTACCAGGACGGTCCGGTTCTCAGGTGTAATGTGAATAATCAGGTTTGTGCCCTTTTTTGTGCGTTAAGCAAACCGCCCAATGAAACACCCTCCCCTCCCCCCACGGGGCGGCTACTCTGCCATCCTTGCAGATCCCTATGTGGAAATGGATTATACACTGTGCTCTGAAAAATATCTATGCCCATGTGTAAAATCAAGGAAACCAAAAAGCACCAGGATATAAGTGACATCAATTGTTAGGGTAGCCAGGATGCTGGGAAATCTACTGTGGTTTAATGGATCATTTGCTGAGCTGGAAATGACTTTGAGAGTGGAAAATACAGAAAGTTACCAAAAAATACTATGACAAACGTCTGTGTACCCACCACCCTGAATTACTACTGTTAACATTTTATCTTTTAAATCGTTTTATATGACTGAAATTTTAAAAATTACAGATAAAGTTGAGATTCTCTTTTCCCTTCCTTCTCAGTCCACTTCTTCCTCCCTCTTACCCCCACCTTTCCTGCCTCATGCGTTTACAGGTGCTAGTATCATGTAGGTTAGTGGGTTTCCTCCTCATCTTCCTTTCATATGTGGCAATGTGGTTTTTTTTTTAAGATTTTTTTTGTTTATTTGAGAGAGAGTGAGAGGGAGAGGGAGAAAGAATCTGAAGCAGACTCCGCACTGAGCACAGAGCCCAACATGGGCCTCAATCCCACAACCTCAAGAAGGTCATGATCTGAGCCGAAACCAAGAGTCAGGATGCTTAACTGAGCCACCCAGGCACCCCAATGTTGTTTTAAACAATAAACATGAGAAAACGAATTTACCTTTCTGTACCCAATCCCTTTTCTGTTAGATACTAGGATGAGAGACCTAAAATCTCAGTTTCGAGGACTAGAATATTCTCGTAAGTGCCACTAGGAAGAGCGTGGTCTTTAGAGCTAGGAGGTGCCAAACAGGGCATTGTTGTTAATTCATTGGGATTATACATGGTGGGAACCACTCTAGAAAGTGAAATAGTCAGGATTTACAACATGGTGGGTACTTTAAATATGTAACCTCACCTAATCATTCCAGAAGCCTGTGAAGAAAGTACTTCATCCCCATTTTACAGATGAGGACACCAAGGCTTCGAGAGGTGGTGCAACATCCGGGGCTACTCAGCTAACAGCAAGCACAGCTGGATTTGAACCCAGGTCTGTCTGACTTCAATGCTCCTGCCGATGAGAGACAGCTGAATGACACAGGTTGTGAACGGACTCAGACCTGCTTAGCAAGGCTCTTGCTCTCAGTAAACTGGGCTTCTATTTGGTGCTGTTTTCTTTTACTCAGAATTTTTCTGAAAAGCTCTCTCCTTAGAGCAACATTTTCCATCACAAAAGGTGATTTGCTTTGGAAAAGTTTGAGTAAAAACAGCTCTATATTTCCTGCTGTCCAGAGAATGGAAAAACACATGCTATTCATTGTGTTTTTAATAGCTATTTGAAGAAACACCACACAGACACTCACATAAATTATTTCTTCTTTGTTAATCACCCCAAATGCCATCCACAGTGTTTCCAAAGAACAGCTGGGAACATGAGTTAAGACATTGAGTAATTTCTTAACATATTTATTTTCCTTACGAAATCTGTATCCTCTGCGTTAGGAAAATAAATGTGTTTGCTATTTCTCACCTTGGAGTTATTTAACGTTTTCCAAGGGCCAGCAGGCTTCCGAGTGCTTTGCGGGAGCATTCAAGTAGACATGGTTCCTATCTCAAATCTAGTCTAATAAGGCAGGCAAAGATCTAGAAAGATCTATGAAGGAATGATGGCTGGGATGTGTATAGACCTTTGCCATTTAAGAGTGAATTCACATATGGTATTTCATTGGTTATCCTGGAGGGCAGGGGAAGACACATTGTGATTCCCATTTTGCAAAACAGGCAGGCAGGAGGCTCAGTGACTGCGCGACCGGATTGGGTCTAGGGGCTGGTGAGTAGCAGCACCACCCCTCCACCCAGGGTCTTCTGACTCCTGGATCCATGCCCATTCCTCAGGGAAACAGACTGATGGAGGGATGCTTACCAGATGTGTGCCCTTGACAAGACACTGGAGTTCTCGACATCTCACATTGTCATCTGCAGAAAGAAGAACCAGGATGCCCATAACCAGAGGGATGGGAGAGGAATCAGTGAGCTGAGGGGAGACGGGAGGGAAAGGATGTCTTAGATTGGATTCAGCAAGTCACTTAAGCACAAAGGAGATTCCATGGGAGGATCTTATCGCGTCTTAGGAAAAGCAAATATGCGCTCCCTCTCTCCTCCTTCTTTACTTCTCCCCAACTCACACTCCCCCGACAATGGTTTCTCATCTCTGCTTCTCACTCTGCCTCTCTGTTTTCTTCCTTCCCCTCCTCCCACAGGCTTTCTATGATTCTCTGGACACAGGACACAGAATGACCTCCTCTGCTCTTACCCGTCATCTTGGTTTGGGCACTGACAGAGAAGAACCAGAATTTCTTGTACTGGTTATACATTTGAGATGGACTAAGCCCAGTTGGCCCAGCGTGGGTCAGGGTTCTGGGAGAGGGGCCATGGGGGCATGTGTTGAGGGGACAACAAGCATTTAATAGGCCTTTAAGTCCCAGGCAGTGTACTTATCGCCATGACCTGATTGGATTTTTTAAATTAGTTAGTCCAGTGTTTCTGTAAGTGAGGCACTGTGCCTTGATTCATGATTTCATTTCATCCTTACAACAACCCTTTGAGGGAGGCATTCCTACCCCCATTTTTTTATTAAATATTTTTATTTATTTATTTATTTATTTTATTTATTTTTTAAGATTTTATTTATTTGACAGAGAGAGATTACAAGTAGGCAGAGAGGCAGGCAGAGAGACAGGGAGAGGAGGAAGCAGGCTCCCTGCTGAGCAGAGAGCCCGATGCGGGCCTCGATCCCAGGACCCTGAGATCATGACCTGAGCCGAAAGCAGAGGCTTTAACCCACTGAGCCACCCAGGCGCCCTATTTTTATTTATTTATTTGATGGAGAGAGACACAGCTAGAGAGGGAACAGAAGTAGGGGGAGTGAGAGAGGGAGAAGCAGGCTTCCCACAGAGCAGGGAGCCTGATCTCCAGGACCCTGGGATCGTTATCTGAGCCGAAGGCAGATGCTTAACAACTGAGCCACCCAGGCGCCCCTATTTTTTTTTTTTTAACATATGAAGAAACTGAGACTCCGAAGATTAAACTATTCACCCAAGACACATAGGTCATAGGAGCCAGAGCCAGTGTTCAAACTCAGGTCTATCTGAGTCCAGTGAGGGCATAATGTTACCACTGGGCAGGATTGCTGTGAGGCATTTGTGGCTCCTGGGGCTGTTATGGAATGAGTGACTCAATGACCATTATTTGAAGGAAGTATGAGAACAGGGGAAGGTCATGGTTCCTTCCCCAGCTTCCGTGGAGACTCATATGTTTTGATTCACACACAGGTCTTCCCCGGGTCCTAGGTTAAAATATGTTTCGAGCCTGTCATGGTACTTTGTTGACTCCCCAACTCCTTCTTACTTCAATCCCAGCCCCAACTCAAGTGACAACCAGACCCCCCATCAAAGGTACCTCGACCTCCAGCCTGTGCTAAATTTCCAACTGGTTTCTTTGCACCCCTCAACACAAGGTAACTCACAAAATAGGACTTTATCCAAACAGAGCTGAGCCTCTGTCAGACCCTTGTAGGATGGGAAGTCTTAGAGGTGAGGAGAGATGTGTGTTTACTGACCACAACACAAATCTAAATTGGCTGTGATGTTCATGGTTTCCACCACTGAACGATTTCCAGACCCCTTTAAAGAGCTTTGCCTGAGGCAGTGGAGGCTACCTGGGTGAAGCAGTAGTAAAACCCTGGAGAAAACTGAGAGCTGATATAGGAATTCCATGTAGGTAGAGAACCACTGTGAAAACATTGATGAAACTAACAGAGTGCACCCCGTGGAGTGCACACCAACAGTATGAGGAACTCACCAAAATCCAGGGTGCTTTCCTTATCTAGGCTGGGCACAACTTTGGAATTGTTTAAAATAAGCAACAAAGCAGAAGCTCCTGGACACTGGGAGATGTAGCAATCATGCAAAGATCATTCTCCTGCCCTTTCATATCAACTTGGACCAATATTTGGCTTTTGCCACACCACTGTCAGTCCTCAGCTTGGGACATGATTTCCTTTTTGATCTGACTGAAAAAGAACTCCCAGCTTGGGTGGGGACAGATCACAAATTTTAGAAGATCAGAGGGAAAGATTTAACTATTTAAAAGTTAAAGATTAACTTTAGAAGATTAGAGGGACTTTAATGGGTCCCTCTTAGTGATTTAAAATTAATATTAAACAACAAGAATGGCCCATTTATTGAATGACTATTACTTGTAGTAATATTCCGAGTACTCTATGTTCCCATTGTGTTAATAACCCAAAATATATATTTCTGAGAAACGTGCACACAGATCTTAGTGTGACTCACTGGAGGCATAGGGAAACAGTCAAATATAATTTTCATCTTTTTCCAGAAAAATAGAGGTGAAAAAAATCTTAACATGTTCATTGAGTTTGAAGACACTGGGTCAGGAAATAAAAAACACGCTAAGTATTTCTAACAGTGGGTATTTAATTCAGGGTATTGTTATAAAGATGTTAGAAGGGCTGGAAAAACAAAAACGAGGAGGAGGAGGAGGGCTGGAAGAACAAAAGGGAAGCCACTCAGGCACCAGAACTTAGCCCCCTGACAGGAGCCACTGCCCTGTCGCGGCTGTTGTTGCCCTGAGGTCTGGGTCAGTTGAAGGGAGGCCTCCTCAGCCCTGGCTGCTGAAATGAGGCTGCTTCTGTCAGGGTGGCTGGCATCTAGCATCACCCAATTGCTGTTGTCACTGTGGTGAGTCCCTGTGGTCACAATCCCCCCTACCTGCCCCTCAGTCCCTCAGAGGGCCCTACGAGGAAACTTCTCACTTCCTCCCACCTGCCCACCCGTCTCCCACGAGCACCTCCCATTGGTGGAACCGATCAGGAAGCCCCTGGCAAGGGAGCCTGGGAAATGTAGTTTGCAACACCTAGCCCCCTGTGTACAGAACAGAACGGAGCACAGAAAGGTAGCTGCAGGGCTGAGCATCAGTAAGTAAATTATGGGCCAGGACTATCAATGGGGGATTTGAGCAAGGGGTTCCTGGATCACCAGGGCTTCAAAAAAAGTGGTGGAACTTGAAAGAGAGCTGGGTGAGGAGGGTATTGGGGAGGGACACAGGGAGCTGGGGGTCAGAGTCAGGAAGTGGTCATGCAGGAGAGCTGTGACCCTTCCCCACTACTTCTCCCAGCTAAACATTTCACTTACTTCTTTAGGAAACAGGGAAAGGGTTTAAATCCAGTGTGATGCCAGAATGGGCCAAGACAGCTTGTGAAGGCCCAGGACTCTGGAGGCAGAGATAGGAGACATGGGTGCATGAGGCCCTGGGAATGTGCTCACAGATTGGACAGGATTTGTGTCCTTAACTGTGTCTGTGCCTCCTGATAGCCGTCCTATGTAGAACTCAAGGATGGCCCTTGAGGAGGGCCCAAATTCATATCTGGATTACAAATAGAACCTTTGTTTGGAACTAGAAGACTTAGTTTGTGCCTTTGCTCTGCCTCTTAGTAGTCCTGTGACCCTTGATGAGAAACCCGTCAAGGTAACTGAATCTCTCTACTTAGCTCAAATTCCTCCTCTGTGAGATGGAGATAAGAATGGCTACTTTGCAGGGTTGTTCTGAAGTGAAATGAGATCATGGATGTACATACAGCTCCTTGTCCACTCCCCCCTGAACATGCTTTGGGAATGTCTTCTCTGTCCTACAGGAAACAGCTCCTGTGTCACCTCCTCCTGGAAGCCTCTCCTACTCTCAGGCAGAATGAGACTGAATTTCTTTTCTGCTCTCACTATCCCTATGCTTTCCTGCTTGGAGACCTCCTGGCAAGATACTAAGTGAAGTGTTTGTTTTTATGTCTACCCCGCTCTCAAGTTCATTGAGCGCCTTAGGGATTCACTTCATTTTATTCATGGTCTCATTCCTCTTTAGTAATAGAATTTTTACCTGGTCACATGGCTGTCCAGAATAAAGACTCCACTTCCCAGCCTCCCTGGCAGCAAATGTGACCACGTGATCAGGTTGTGTGACCGATGGGATGCGGCTGGAGGTGAGGGAGGAGGTCTGTCTGCCTTCCCCCTTTTCTTTCTCCTTTCCACTGGCTGGAATGCAGACATGGCGATGAGCCATTTTGGACCATGTGGATGAAAGCCACATCTCCATGTTAGTTTTCCAGGGGCTGCGATAACAAAATACCATAGACCCAGTGTCCCAAATGACAGAATTTATCATCTCACAGCTCTGGAGGCCAGAAACCCAAGGTCGAGGTGTCGGCAGAGTTAGATCCTCCTGGGGCTGAGACGGAAGAGGTTCTGCGCCTCCTCCCTCGTCGTTGGTGGTTTGCTGGCAATCTTTGTCATTCCTTGGCTTGTGGAAGCATCACCCAGTCTTCGTTCTGCATGCACTTCTCCCTGTGTGCACTTCCGTGTCTAAATTCCCCCTTTGGTATGACACCTGTCATATTGGATTAGGGGCCCACACGATTCCAGTATCACCTCAACTAAATTTAACTAATCACACCTGTAATGACCCTATTTCCAAATAAGCTAACTTACTGAGGTTCTGGGGGTTAGGACTTCAACATATGGATTTTCTTGGGGGTGGGGAGCACAACTCAACACGTAACAACTTCGTAGTGGATGCTGTGTTGTGCTGCTCAGATTACCTCCAGGACGAAAGGCCTTATTGCCACAGCTGCCCACCTTCGGCTGTCGGCCCATGCTGGGAATTGCTCTCAGCTGAAGAGAGCCTTCTGGCCCAAGGTCATAGCCCTTCCCAGGAGCTGCCAGCATCCAATGGCTAGTCTCTGTGTCTATAAAGGCCTAGCTCCCTTGCCTAAATTTGGACAACCTCGAAAGGACATCACAGTTTCAGGGACTCCCAAGGGGTTGGGTAAGACTTGGCTGTCACTACATCACAGCCCAACTCCTCCCTCTGCTCATTCCAGCCCTTTTCCACAGGTGTGGGTCCTGCATGCTAACCTCTAGCATGGAGTCTGCTTCCCGGGGGGCCCCTACCACAAAACACCCTAAAAATTCAAGCAGAGGAGTCCTGTGTCCAAAACCCTAATGAGCGGCCCTATCAGCCCTGGAGCATTATGGGAGGAAGAAGCGGCTCCTTCATTCAAGCCTGGATTACAGCTGGTCTCTGTCACTGTGTCAGAACCTACGTCCTCAGCAGTCGTGGATGCTGCAGAGGGAGGATCTGCCCTGAGCAGGTGGTTGGACTCAGTGAGCTCGGCTGGTCCTTTTAGCCTGGAGTTTCCAGGATGCCCAGATTCTGTGCACACGGCATAGTGGGCAGTGGTCTGTGTGTCACTAGGGAAACTGAAGAATACAGGTTTGGGTAATGTCCAAGACCTCTAACATCATCACTGGGCAGCCATTTGCAGATGGCACTTGGGGATGCCCTGGTGTGGACAAAGACATTGAACTTCGCTCAGGGGACTCTGTTCCTGCTCTGAATGTCTCTCTTTTCACCTCTGTTACTTTCCGGGCTCCATTTTCCTCATTTCTAACAAAGGACTCAGTTACTTGAAAGTCCCTTGCTTTGCCTACTTCAGAGAGATTGTATGAGGCCAAATTGAGCCCAGATGAGGGGCTTTGAAGGGTCAGTACCACTTTCTAAATACACAAGATGCCATGACCGTGATTGGTATTGACACTGACAGGCTGTTCTGGTCACAGGTTGTGCGAGTGACGCCTGACAGATGGTGTTCCCAGAATGCTCCCGGGGGCCTTGTTACTGGGGGATTTTCCACTGAACACGGTTCTCCTTCAGAGTTTTGTTTTGAAATTGGAGAGTCAGTGAGGAGACTTGGTTAATCCTGGGCGCGGCCTGAGCAGCTCAACTAGCTAGCGTGGGGCAGGTCTTTTATCTAGGCCTGGGCCTTTGGTTGACCTGGAGAGAGAAGCTCTTTCAGTCCCCAAGACAGTTGACCACAGTTGGCCAAATGTGGGCTGCAGGCTTATTGCAGTTCCCAGAAGCCTGTGGACTGAGTTGACCCAAAATCGCCTTTGTCTTGGTATGTGTTCTTTGGGACTGGTGTGTGTGTGTGAGCAGGACGGGGAGGAAGAGGGAAGGGCATGGGACATGACAGCATATTGGAGCTGCAGGAGACCCTAGAGCCGTCTAATCCAACCTCTTCGTATTGCTAGCCATGACACAAGGCTCAGAGAGGTTCAGTATTTTGCCGAAGATCACACAGCAGATTGGGAGCTGACTAGGGGCAGAACACAAGAACACAGGATGTTTAACATCTGGGCTTGGGTCTGTTTACCACCCACAGAGGCTGTTGCCTGCAGCTCCCTCAGAGGGTCTGCAGGGCTGGGAGTAGGGCAGAAGGGCTGGTCTCACTTACTTTAACCCAATTTCACATCTCCATAACTGGTTCCTCCCTCCGGTGCTGCTAGATCCTTGTTAGATTAGCTTCTCCTGCGAGGCAGCTGTGGGCAGTGACCTGGCTGACCCGGGTTGGGCCTACTTTGAAATGCAGCAGGAAGTTGGTTCTGATCTGGTGCAAGGCTAGCGTGGACCCCCTCTGTTTCTCAGCCGATTGCCCAACCACTGCCTGAAATGTCTCCATGAAAGACCTTCTTGAGGCTTGCCTTTCTAGAACTCCTCTATATAAATTGTTAGTAAGCCTGGGAGCGGCAGCGCGTGTCCATCGGACCTGGCGCTGTTGTTGGCTGAGTGTGTCTTGGACCTCAGGGCAGGTCCTGAGAGAGGACTGAAAGAAGCTCCCATGGGGGTGGGGGTGGGGTCACGGGGAGAATAAGGAAGTGAGGACCTGGTCTCTGGGACACACATTTTTCTCACTGCACGACTCCCATGAGGGCTCTTGGGGGCTGCACGCTTGTCCCCTGCCTATAGAAGGGGTATTTGCCCTCCTGTCCTGAGTTGTAACTTCATCTGCCTGGGAAGTCCAGGGCCTCCTCCTACAGATGGAAAACAGGGGCTGGGGAGGCTCCTGGGGGACAAGGGTCCAGGCAGAGGGCTAGCTGACACTTCTGGACATTTTGGAGGCATGGAAGGGCTTTTAGGGGCCTTTCCGAAGCCCAAGGCCTCAAGGCAGGCAGGAGACCCTTCCCCCCTCCAGAACCTGCTCCTGTACCTAGAAGGATTTGTGCCATCCAGAGGAAGGGCTCAGCCCCCGCCACATTCCATGACTGTTTCTTCAGAGGTGGGCTCAGAGCTCCGTGATGGCCATCAGAGGGCTTGGGGAGGGGTCTTTGCAAAGGCAGGGGAGCCCCCCTCCCTAGTGTGATTTCAGGGGAAACAAGAACTCTGCCTCCTAAATATATCCACAGCTGCCTGTCCTACCTTTGGTTCTTCTCACCCATGGAACAGCATTTCTTTGAAAACAGAAAGAAGGCTAAAAAACTTTGAAGTCATGAATATCACAGAAAATCTAGAAAAGCATTAATAAAAAATGGAAACAATAACCTATAATCCTGTTGCCCAGAGAAAACCAGTATGAGCCTTTTGGCTGTGTTCTCTCAGTATTTGAGGATGTGTGTGTGTGAGTGTGTGTGTGCATGTGTATATATGCGTTTATGCATATATGTGTGTGTGTGTGTATGTACATATCTGTGCATGTGTTTGTAGGGGCCAACAAATACAGCAGAGGAGTTCGATTTGGAAAAGTTATAGCCTTGGAGGGGGCTAGAAAGCAGGATCCATGGCCACAGAAGGATGTAGAAACTGCCAACAATAGGGGACCTTCTGGCCCTTCCTGGTCCTTCCATTGCCTGTGCCCTCGGAGAACCAGAGGTCAAGGGCACCCTGGTGGTATAGCCTGCAGGGGTCAGCCCTGGGGCTTCCTTTCCCAGAGAAAGAGCACTGTGGATTGGTGATGGTGGGAGATGCAAACAAACAGAGGACTGGAAACTTCCTTTCCAGGGGAGGGGCTGGTGAGGAGCTGGAGGAGGCTGAGTTTGATGGTGTAGCTACTCTATGAGTAAGTAAGAGTCAGGAATGGAAGAAAAGCCTCCCTGTCTGTCTATCTGTCCGTCCATCCACCCGTCCATCCATCCATTCATGTATCCATCTGTCTCTAAGTTCTTGTAAGAGAGCACAGCAGGCAGGGTGAAGTGGCAACTAGGTGCAGGCTTAGGACCCAGAGCATGTGAGCTGGAGTGCTGGCTGGCCCACTTCCCAGTGCTGGGAGTCTGAGCTGGTTATTCCACCTCTCTGAGACTCAGTTTCTCCATCTCTCAATGGGCCCAGTAGTGGTTGGGGGGCTTAGATGAGTAAATCTGTGTAAGGTGTTTAGAACAGTGCCAGGCACATAGTAGTTCTCAGTTTGTAGCTATGCCAACAATTCATTGTATTATGAACTAGGGAGTAGTTGGGTCATATCTTCTTGTGGGAAGAGAAAAGAAACTAGTCACTGGGTTATGGGGTGGGGGGCTGGAGTCCGCTTGCCCCCCCTTCTCTGGTTGGCTCACCGCAGGTTAGATTCCACTTTCCTAGTCAGGTCCCCAGGGGTGACTCTCCAGAGAGTCTGTCAGGGCACTTTTCTTCTAACTTTTTTGCCTTTGAAAGTGAAAATCCTCCTGGGAAGGAAGCTATTCTCACCGAGGTGCTAAGAATTTATCAGATCTTCACTGGCAGGCAGGAGACATTTAGTGGCTCCAAATCAGAGAAGAGAGACAGGGTGAAAGGAAGGAAGTAAGAAGAGGTGGGGACGTGTGACAAAGAAGCACAGGGAGTGTGTGAGACACAAAGACCAGCACTCCCAGGGCCAGGTGGGCACCGCCCCCCTCCCCTCAACCTTCCCACAGGTCTCTGCCCCGCTGAGGAAATGCAGAAATGCAGCTGTGGCTCAGTGAGGTCAGCCAGGCCTCCTCTCATTGCTCTCTGTCACTTTGTAGATGGTAGGTCTTTTTTTTTTTTTTTAAAGATTTTATTTATTTATTTGACACAGAGAGAGAGATCACAAGTAGGCAGAGAGCCAGGCAGAGTGAGAAGAGGAAGCAGGCTCCCTGCTCAACAGGGGTTCCATCCCAGGACCCTGAGATCATGACCTGAGCCCAAGGCCGAGGCTTTAACCCACTGAGCCACCCAGGTCCCCTAGATAGTAGGTCTTAAAGGGAGCCTGTTTCCTCACCCGGAAAATGGGAATAATATTTCCAAATTTGCTTGTGTGAGGTTAAATGCAATACAATAATGTACTTGTGGAGCTTGCTAGAATGCCTGGCACAAAACACGTGGTCATGGAAATAGCATATAGGTGTGAAAAATAAAGCCAAGCACCCTGAGTAGACATTTCTCCAAAGAAGATATACAAATGGCCAGTAAGCACGTGAGAAGATGCACTCATCATTGGGAAAATGCAAACCAAGACCACAATGAGCTACCACCTCACACCCAGTTATTAAAACAAACAAACAAACCAAGAAACCAAAAATCAGTGTTGTTGAGGACGTGTAGAAAAGGGAACCATCCTACAGTGCTGATGGGGATGTACAATGATGCACTTGGCGTGGCTCCTCAAAAAATTCAACATAGAGGGGCGCTTGGGTGGCTCAGTTATTAAACGTCTGCCTTCAGCTCAGGTCATGATCCCAGGGTCTTGGGATCGAGCCCCACATCAGGCTCCCTGCTCAGCGGGGAGCCTGCTTCTCTCTCTCCCACTCCCCCTGCTTGTGTTCTCTCTCTTGCTGTCTCTCTGTCAAATAAATAAATTTAAAAATCTTAAAAAAAAATTCAACATAGAATTACCATGTGATCCAGCCATTCCATTCCTGGGTAAGTGCCCCAAAGAAACGAAAGCAGAAACACATCGAGACGCTGTAGCATTACTCACAGTCACCCAAAGTGGAAGAAACCAAGTGTCCACTGATGGATGAATGGATGAACAAGATGTAATAGATACATACACTGGAATATTATTCAGTCTTAGACAGGAATGGAATTCTGATAGGAGCTAGAACATGGATGAACCGTGAAGACATTCTGCTAAGTGAAATGAACCAGTCACAAAAGGACAAATATTGTTTGGTTCCCCTGTTGTGGGGTACCTAGAGGAGTCAAATTCAGAGAGACAGAGAGCAGAATGGTGGCTGCTAGGGTCTGGATGTGGGGGAGACTGGAACGGGGAATTAGTGTTTGATGGGAACGGAGTTTCAGGTGGGGAAGATGAAAAAGTTCTAGAGAGGGATGCTGGTGATGATTACATAGCAGTGTGAATGTACTTCATGTCACTGAACAGTACACTTAAAAATGTTTAAAATGGGGGTACCTGGGTGGCTCAGTTGGTTAAACGTCTGACTCTTGGTTTCATCTCAGGTCATGATCTCATGATCCTGGGATGGAGCCCTGAGTGGGCTCTGTGCTCAGTGGGGAGGCTGCTTGGGATTCTCTCTCTCTGCCCTTACCCCTGCTTGTGTGCTTTCTCTCTCTCTCTCTCAAATAAATCAATCTGGTAATTATAAGATCTTCTCTCCCTGTCCATTTGTCTCTTACCCAGTCCCATCTTGTTTCATTTTTCCTTCCCTTCCCCCATGAACCCCCACCCTGCCTCTCAAATTCCTCACATCAGAGAGATCATATGATAATTGTCTTTCTCTGATTGACTTATTTTGCTTAGCATAATACCCTCTAGTTCCATCCAAGACGTTGCAAATGGCAAGATTTTGGGATTTTTGATGGCTGCATAGTATTCCATTCACATATATACCACATCTTTAGACATTCATCTATTGATAGACATCTAGCTTCTTTCAATAGTTTGGGCTATTGTGGACATTGCTGCTATAAACATTGGGGTGCACGTCCCCCTTTGGATCACTACATTTGTATCTTTAGGGTAAATACCCAGTAGTGCGATTGCTGGGTCATAGGGTAGCTCTATTTTCAACTTTTTGAGGAACCTCTATACTGTTTTCCAGAGTGGCTTCACCAGCTTGCATTCCCACCAACAGTGTAGGAGGTTCCCCTTTCTCTGCATCCTTGCCAACACCTGCCGTTTCCTGACGGGTTAATTTTAGCCATTCTGACTGGTGTGAGGTGGTAATCTCACTGTGGTTTTGACTGGTATTTCCCTGATGCCGAGTGATGTTGAGCACTTTTTCGTAAGTCTATTTTGGCCAAAAGAAGTCTTAAGGCCAGCCCAGATTCAAGGAAGGGGATGATTGAATGATTGAGGCCTTCCCTCCCCCACCCCAAACAACTACCCATTCTAACTGTACAAGTTTGCTATCATTTGGGCTATCATGTGAATGGGACAAGTAATGAGATAGCACTCAGCACAGTGCTCACCATTAGTCATGCTCAGGAAATATTGGATAAATACATAGAAGCATCTTATTAAGCAGAGAATATAGTAGTAAAAATAAGATATCATTCTTGTCCCGGAGAATCTCAAAGCCAAGAGGGAAGGACAGACTCATAAATAGGTCATTCTAATACAGTGTGGTCAGTGTGGTGATAACAGTTTGTGGAGGGTGTTGCAAATACCAATAAGACAAGCACTCCCCTCATCCAGCCTGGGAGTGGGGTGGGGTGTAGCGGAGCTGAAGGCATTAAAGTGGAATGGTTAAGGTCATTGTTTCCAGCCATTTTGCCCAAGTTGAAATCCAGCGCTGATCTAACTGTGTGACCTTGGGTAAGTCACTTGACCTTGCTATGCCTCGGTTTCTTCATCTCTAACATGTGGATGTTAAAAGTAGTGTCTACTGGGGCGCTTGGGTGGCTCAGTCGTTAAGCATCTGCCTTCGGCTCAAGGTCATGATCCAGGGTCCTGCGATCAAGCCCCGCATTGGGCTCCCTGCTCAGCGGGAAGCCTGCTTCTCCCTCTCCCACTCCCCCTGCTGGTGTTCCCTCCCTTGGTGTGTCTCTCTCTGTCAAAAAAATAAAATCTTAAAAAAAAAAAGTAGTGTCTACCTCATAGTGTTTGCATGAGTTTTATATGAACTGATGTTTGAAAAGCATTTATAACAGGGACTAGCACATAATAGACATTTTATGAATGTGATCTATGATTATTATTTTTCATAATTAGTAGCTGTTAGTCAGATGGGGGCCTGGCAGAAGTCAGAACATTCTCAGTGTTGGGGGCTTGGGGAGACCCTACCCAGTTCTCCCCTTCACATTGTGTGCCACCTGAGAAATGAACACAGAGGCGAGATCCGTTTCATATCAGGAAAGGTGAGCTGGAAATCTCAGCTTGGGCTTGTGGCTGGTGCTACGGTCCTGCCACTTTGCTCCCCTAATCGACTGGCTTCCTCACCCTTTTGTGGGGGCTGAGTCCTACTCTGGTGAGTTTATCACAGGGCGGGAGGAGAGGAGAAAATCAACTTGGGTAGTGTGCAAGCAGACAGGTTTCCTGGGAGGGACCCTACATGGGACAGTCCCCATCTTCCTACCTCCCCGCTCAGACAGCTAGGGAGTGTGGAGGGGGGAGTGATTTTTCAATGTCTTTCTTCCCAAAGGATGAGGGAAAGCCCTCTTGTTCACATGCAGACATGAGAAGTGGTACAGGCTGTATCTTGATCGATCAGATATTCACCGTCCCCTACTTCTCCATGGGAGGAATGCCCACTCTTGCCTCATGGATGTTTGCTGCCCAGTGGGACTTGCACCGGGCAGCGGAAGGGAGCAGAGTAATGTATATCACATCTGGTCCAAGGCTTGAAATGTGCTCCTGTTTGGCTTGGCCTCCTGAGCATCTGTCTCTGTCTTGAGATTAACATACCCCCTTGTACTTCTCTCTCAGCCTAGGGCCTGCGATGAGGAGACACGTGGGACAGACTTGCACCTGGCCCAGGGCCTAGGGCTGAGCCCAGCTGGGCCCAGCAGAACCACAGAAGACAGGGAATTCCAGATGAGAGAAATAAACATGTCTTGTCGTAAGTCCCTGAGATTTTGGGAGGGGGGGGTTGTTTGTGACTGTGGGAAAAGCTGACTAGTAAAAGTATGTAATTGGCCAATGTCCGTCGATCACGAAATGGGAGGAAGAGCACGAGCAGGGACAAGAAGCCACAAACAGCCCAGGGATGCTGGAGCTACACTGGAGAGCAGTCAAGGGACAGTCTAAAGAGGATAGGCCTCAGTGGTCAAGGTCTTTGGGGTTAAACTGCAGGAAATGGAAGTGATCGAAGCGTTATTTAGAACAGTGATGTGAGTAAAATTTGAACTTTAACTCATCTGTCCTTGTAATTACAAAAGGTCCTAACATGCACTGGAGCCTCTGAAAACAAGTGAGAAGGCTAAGACCTAGTTCCTACTTTAAGTAGTGGGGGAACTTAGGGGGGCCATGACCAGATTGGAATTTAGGCCCTGAACCCTGTCCTTCCTGGATGTGTCCATTGGAAAGGAAAAGGGAGAAGTGAGAGCAGGTTTTCAAGTCAAACTATGAAATGGGTTTGCTGTAGGAAGACCACTAGACACAATTAGAGAAGGTGAGTCTGTTCTGCCACTTGCTTAATGTTACTGGTCTCATGGCATTCTTTAGAATACTGTTCACAAGTAACAAAAACCCATTTGAACTATGGAAGCAAAAGGAGGAGTTATTGTAAGGATCCAGAGATGCTTTACAGAACTTGAGAAAGATGTACAGCTGGGTCTTAGGAAGAGGCTAGAACTAGGAGTGTGGAATTCATCTGGGACCTTACAGCTTGTCTCTGCCCATCTGCTTCATTCTTTTTCTACAGATTGACTTTCTGTGCTTTGGTCCTTCTAACTTATAGAAGATGGATACCCCATAGCTCTTGAGTTTATATCCTCTCTATTCAAGTAATCAGCCCAGACTGGTCTACAATCACTTAACACTCATTTTGGATAACTAGAAGGGAGACTTTGATTGGCTCATCTTGGGTTTATTGTCCACTCCCGTGGGCATGAAGTCAGGGTCATTGAGCATAAACATAATTAAGGAGAGATCATACTTTTGGGTGAAGTGGGAGGTCAAGAACATTGCTATAAGCAGGATAGTTATACCAAAATTCATCTAGGAAATATTTCAGAACACAGATTCACTTCTTCAATGGAGACTTCAAATAGCAGTGGCTTAAATAAGATAGAAATTAGATAGATAATTCTCATGGAACAGATCATTGGTAAGCAGGATAAGGCAGAGAGAGCACAACTGCAGTATTAGTTGGCTGGGATGCTATTACTTGGTGCCTACCTTCTGTAGAGTTCTGCCTTCCATTTGGTTCATTACAGCTTATCATCAGATTCACTTCCAAGATGGTGGAAGGGGTAAGAGTCCATTCTCTCTAAAAGCATGACCCCAAAGCTACCCATATTGCTTTTGCTCACATCCCATTCTCTAGAACCAACATGGCCCACTGGCTGCAGAGAAGACTGGAAAATACAGTCTTGGTTCTGGAGTACCACGTCCCTGGTTAAAGACCATGAGTTCTACCACCACAAACGAAGAGAAGTAGAATGGTGTGGAACAACTAAACATCCTCCTACGGCATGATATTTCTTACCTTGACAAGTTATTTCGAGGATTAAATGGCCTGGGATATAGGAAAGGTTTGTAAAGCATAATGTAACAGTATGAACCATGATAAGAAAATCTCCTTGTGAGTTATTTGTAATCCAGTGTTGAGATGAAGAGGATTTACTTTTGAGTCAGGAGTTCATCATTGATTATTTGTGTGACTTGGAGTGAGTAATTCGAACTTTCTGGGCCTCTGTTTCATTGAAGATAAAATGGGGCTAACACTAGTGGCCTCAAGGTCACACAAGGGCGTTAAGAAGATTAGACCATGTACACCAAGTACTTAATACTAAGCTGCTCTCGAGTGTTCAACAGGTTATTAGTATTTATAGTCCCTCATTAAAGTTAACAATTTGGTTCCCTGGGTTAAACCGTAACTGAATTTTTGATGTCTAATGGGAATCAAGTGTCTGAGAACCTTTGTTGGTTGCCTCCCTAGCAGCCATCCCCAACCTCTTTTCTCCTTCTCTACCTCCTAATATGGAGACTGAATATGCCAGGTATTTGCTTCCCTACCCTGCTTTCTAGCGAAGGCTAACTATGGGACCAAGTGTTGGTTGATAGGGTGTGCTAGGAAATATTTTCATTGCTCATAAAGGGACAGAAGGACATATGAAGGGACCTTCCCCTATGCCCTGGCCGACCCCTCACCCCACCCTTTCTTACTTCCTTTGAAAGCAGTGGTATGCGAATGTGATGTCTGGAACCATGGCAGCCATCTGTGACCATGAGGTAGGTAAGAATCCAAAGAATTTAAAAAAGCCAATAAGCTAAGAATGGTAGGAAAGAATAGAAAGACCCTATGTTCTTATTTTTTATTTTTAAGTTTTTATTTTAATTCCATTTAGTTAACATACAGTGTTATATTAATTTCAGGTATACAATATAGTGATTCAACACTTCCATATATCACCCTGTGAGAGCCTGTGTGTGGGGAGGATGGGCTAGATGGGTGATGGGTATTAAGCAGGGCACTTGTGACGTGCACTAGATGTTGTATGTCACTGATGAACCACTGGATTCTACTCCCGAAATCAATATTGCACTGTATGTTAACTAACTAGAATTTAAATAAAAATTTGAAAAAAACAAAAGAAAGAAAGAAAAGGAGACCCAGATCCTGCCTTCAAAGAACTCACACTGTAGGGAGAAGAACAACTAGATAAACAGATAATTCCACAAAATGGAAGGGCAGTGATGGTATTGAATTACAAAGGAGGGGAGCCAGCCACATGGTGGGGGGTGGGGGCGGGGGGA